>KV425601.1:0-232846 GCA_001632425.1 Neolentinus lepideus HHB14362 ss-1
TTTAACCTCTCTGAGGCCAAATCCGAGGTCGGTTTCACGTAAATAACTCTGGCTCGGCCGGAAACAAGTTTGTTGTCTTTGCCTGTCCGGGACTGGGAAGCGGCAGGAAGTGCATTTTCGGCGGAGTTCGAAAATGTGGCGGGAATGCTGTGGTTTCATTGTATTATTATATCTCGGTCACGACGATTACTTCCTGTCGATGCAAGTACTCTGGTTTACAATATTGGCTCAGTGAACCCGTAGTTCAAAATAGCCGTTCTTGTTCCAAGTGCCAGTCTTCGACTCCGGCTCAGATTGTTTCACTGACAATGATCTCGGACGCGTTCTCTCGAGCAAGATCCCTTATTAATGCCGTCCAGTCCGCCGGCCAATCTCGGAAGGATTTGCATTCAAATAACCTGCGTACATGACAAAAAGGATGAACATCCGTCGGTGCTATCGAGGCTCCTTTGCACTCGAGGCTACACAAGACCACGATGCCTGACCGATCCTTCGTTATTTTATCTTGTCAAACTTCAGGCTGGCTGACATAGAATATACAATCATCCACAGGATAGTGAATAGACTGCTCATCAACCTCGGAATACCTTCCTACGAGCTCGCCCAACGGTCATCTCAGTGAATCCAAACCGAGAGGTTATAAGGGTCCTTTATTTGAACTACCCTATATATTATATTTCCCGAGACCCCAGAACCTGCGCGTTACCACACGTGCAATTCGAAGCCAGGTACACACAGCACCTTTATCATGAAATGCCGTCGAATCTGATTCCTAGCATCGAGGGCTTCGCCAAAGTGAGCCAGAGCAGTCACTTGTGATGTTTCGGACGAGGCCTAATCAAGCCCGAAATGCGCAGGGCGCCTTTGCCACCGCTGCCGGACTTTCGACCATCGGTGCGAGCTGCGCTTTCGAGATGGGTGGCTAGTACTGACAGTAGCAGGCGTTGGACTGCTCTATTATGGCCAGAACTTTCTCATATACCCCTCTGCTTATCCTCCGGGATCTCGTACAGGTATGTTGACCTCTCAGGGAAAAGGGCCGCTGCTAACGCGACCCAACTAGAGGTCCCCGTTCCATCCGACTTCGGATTGCCTTACGAAGACCTACGGCTCACCACTTCGGACAACGTGAAGATCCAATGTTATTTGCTGGTGCAGAAGAGAGACTTGAGTCCGCCGGCGACACTGGTGCCAGGGGAGATGGACTTCCCTGAGGACGAGGTGAGCACCTCTTTTCGGTCCGGCTGATGCGGAATATGACAAAGAGCGACAGTTCCCCGCTACCCGGCCAACAATTATGATGTTCCACGGGAACGGCGGGAACATGGGGCACCGGGTGCCGCTCGCGAAGGTGTTCTACATCAAGATGCGGTGCAATGTTATGATGGTGTCTTATCGAGGGTGCGTAGCTCGTCACATAGACTTTGAACTATAGCCTTACTCCTAGCAGGTACGGCCGTTCGGAAGGCTCGCCGTCGGAGAAAGGTTAGATTGTTTGACACGACATGTTGAGTGTGCGCGTGTTAAGGCCGCTGTGAAGGGTTGCAACAAGACGCGCAGACGGCGCTGGATTACTTGACTTCCCATCCGGTACTGTCAAGGGCGCCCGTCGTAAGTGACATACTTGCTGCGCTCTCGCGGACGGATGCCACTCAACCTGACTAGATTTTATACGGTCAATCTATTGGTGGCGCTGTGTCGATCGATCTCGCCAGTCGGAACCTTGACACTGTAAGTTTATATATATCCTGGGTTTGTGCACTGCTAACGCGCCAGTCCAGGTGAAGGCGCTCATCCTCGAGAACACGTTCCTCTCAATCCCGAAGCTTATACCGCAAGCGCTACCAATCCTCTCTCCCTTCTCGTTCCTGTGCCACCAAAAATGGGAGAGCTACGTCAAGCTGTCGAAAATACCTGCGTCGACACCAATGCTAATGTTGAGCGGTAAGATGGATGAGGTGGTGCCACCGAAGCATATGGAGAGCCTTTGGAAGATCGCGGAGAAGAGGGGCCAGCAGGCGACTGAGGAGCTGAAGACGGAGGATGTTAGGGAGGAGAGGGAGTCTGGTGCAGGCAAGAATCGCTTTGTGTTGTTTGAGAAGGGACACCATAGTGAGTCGTTTGTGATATTGCTGGGAAAGACCATGTTGATTTGGGTTGGATAGATGATACGTGCGTGCAACCAGGCTATTGGACAGCTGTGAGCGAGTTTGTGGCGGGTCTTGGGGAGCCCTAAACGTGACGGGATGGCCTATACGTCCTCTTCATCTCCGTAAGTTATGACGAAACATGGCGATATGATGTTTGCTATGATATCAGGTAGGAATACTTAATAAATGGTTCGGAATTTCACATGTCCACAGGACGGTCAATCTGAGGTTGTTTCTGGTTCCGGTCCCATATATGATTCCCCGGTGACATGCAACCATGGCATGCATTTGGCGTGTCGACACACACTGAACACATGCCATAGTGCAATCACGAGGTAAGTACCGGTCTCAGACGCTACACGAGGTAATAGATGATATGGTGTCACATCGATATGAATACAAGAGGTGATGGTCTTTCAGTTGTTATACTGCAGAATTGACGAAAGTCGTGAGGAAACAGATGCAAGTGGAAGAACAAAGGGAGTACCTTCATAGTAATCGGCAGCAACTAGTCTGAGATACATAAGACCAGATGATAATTTGTGAGCGGATAGCATGACCACTCACAGTTCCAGGGCCAGTTCGGGCAGGATACGCTCCATGAAATCCGGTATGTCCTCCTTAGGAGGCGTGTTCTCGTACTGAGCTTTGTACGCCATGTACTCGCAAAGCTTCTCAACTACGACCGCTCTAATACATCGTTCTGGGTTTATTAGTGCTAGAATAAGAGACACGCGGACTCACCTCGTGTCCGGGATCTCACAGACACTCGCTATAGCTTCACGAAAGTTACCTGGACCGAAGTTCAGGCGGGAATGAGACTTAATGACCGAAGGTCGTACTTTCAGTGCTTAGCATGTTTCTCAAGGTTCCGCTGATGAGGGCCACTTTACGCTTGACCATAAAGGAGAAACCGTCTTGGGTGGTTATGAGGACCCAGTCGTCCGTCTTTGAAGTATTTTCCTATACTTGCTTGATAAGTGGCCCAGTAATAAGACTGAAAATGCATACGCGCGTTTCAACATCGTTCGACATGATGGAAGAACGACTCTTAGTTGTGGCTCGATGAAGTGGATGTGTACCCGTGGGAATCTCCGGCAAGGAGGTCGCTGCCTTTGGCGCCCAGGCCACAGCTCGGTCCCGCTGCAGCACCACCGTCATACATAGACATTGCATTACCCTCGACGACGCACACCTTTGGATACGACAATGTCTCTCCCGAAGGTATGCAGCATGCTAGAGAACGAGATCCTTAACGCGATGACCGACTTCCTATCGGATTACAGCGAATTATCAAGGTGCGCTCTTGTGACCCTTCACCGCAGTGATCATTCTCTTACGAGTGTCGCGGAATGTTGTGTCTCTGGATGTGTACGGCCGACAGGAAACGGAGCGTCTTGTCGCCGATCCGGCTCCTGGCATCACCGCCACTCCTCATGAAGATAACCTACGGTACTTTGATGTAACTATCCAAGGGCCCGACGGGAGCCCGTTCCAAAGTGCGTGAGGTTGTGCGTTTGTCCAAGGACTTATCTGATATGGTACGGATTCTAGGCGGTGTGTTCCACCTCGAATTATTCTTGCCGGAGGAGTACCCTATGGCCCCGCCGAAAGTACGATTCCTGACCAAGATCTATCACCCTAACATCGGTACGTCGTGCCCATTACTACATTTCATTAGAGATGTAATATAACAATGGAACGGGATGGGTAGACAAGCTTGGGCGAATTTGCTTGGATATTCTCAAAGGTAATTGTACTATTGCACTACATTTTGAAGCCGGCACTTTTGATCTTGATATATCCAGACAAATGGTCGCCAGCCTTGCAGATTCGGACAGTTTTGCTCTCCATACAAGCGCTGCTCAGTGCGCCCAACCCAGACGATCCTCTTGCAACGGACGTGGCGAAGCACTATAAGGAGGACGAGAAGGACGCACAACGTGTTAGTCGAGAGTGGACGGAGAAATATGCGATGGCGTGAGCGTTGGAAGGAATGATAATATCGGTGTGTATCTCATGACTGTGCCATGGTGTATGTTATTTTGTATTTTGGTCCTTTGCATGATTCGCAACGAACAAGTAGAATGAAGACGATCTTTGGTTTCAAATTCTTACATAGCTAGCTACATTTCTCGCTCGTCTTATTTCCCCCGCGCTGGAGCTTACGAGTCTGACTCTGACTACACCGATGCCGTCGGCACCACAAATGGCAACATAACTCTAAATATGGGCTTACTGGGTCCAAACATAGTTGGAATGGCCTGCAACGATCGGGCTCGGACAAAGGCCTCCCTTTAACGTCTACCACACTTGCTCACTACCATGGACGGCGAGGAGCCCTCTTTCCGGCCTCAGGAGCCTCCTCAATACCGCGGTAGCTCCGTCAAGAGACCTTTTGCTCAACTCAACATCGACGACGAGTGGCCGAGCGCTAGTGGAAGCAGTGGACGGGGAAGTCGGGGGCTAGTCGGGGGCAGCGACGGTGAAGATAGCGACAGGCACAAGAGGGCGCGGAGCGAGAGTGAATCCTCTGGAGATGAGAGCTTAGCCTCGTTCTCTGCGACGTCATCGTCGTCGTCCCAGGCAGGGTCGAGCAGTTCGTCAAGCAGTGAAAGTCACGAGTCGCCGTCAGCAGGCCTACCGAGTTCATATGATTCAGTCGTGGACACCGTGTTTGTACGGGATGACGGCAGGAACGAGTTACACATCCTAGATGAACACCCAGACCTTGGCATGAGGCCCATCGAAGATGCATTGGCGGTGTCGCGTCCTCTGATTCAAGAACGCCGGATCGATGCAAGCGATCAAATCAATAGACACGAGGGGACTGAGCCGACTGTACGCACTGAGGAACCTCTGTTCAGGCTTTGGCCTTACCCTCCCCTCCCTATTGAGCATCCCAGTGAAGAAGCATTCTACCCTCATGTTTGGCCGAATCCAGACGATCCTCGTTCTGGCAACGCATCCCGCATTTCGAGAGACCTTCAAGGAGAAATCGAGATTTCCCATATTTCGAGTGACCTTTGTGAGCTCCGCGGATTATGCCTCTCCCTTGCAGCCAGTGATGCCTTTCTTAGCTGCTGTGAACCACCAGGGAGACCTGCCGCGTGGAAGTCAGCGGTCGTTCATCTCCAATCGTGAATGCCTGTACAGGCCATCAGACAGCGGACGTTCCGACCGTCCTTGCTCCCCCGATTCTGATTATGCGGCGAGCCGAATCCCGCCGTCGGTACGCTTTTCAAAGCTGTGATGATCATTCTGTTCACTTATGATTTATGTTCTCCAGCAAAGGCAATCTACTCTATCGTCCCGCTCACCTGGACGTTCCATCGATCGTGGTCGACTTCCTCCTTTACCAGCCATGGAGTCGCTGTCTTCACTTCCTAGACCACCTTTGCTAATAGCAGGGTCATTCAGGAACGAAGCCACTCCAAGCGAGCTGTCTCCATTCACGGGCCTCAGATCCGGACCTGCCTATGAAGACGACTCTGGGAGTCTTCTCAGACGCAGCCTACGCAGGGTGAACCACTCGCGAAGTGAGATCGGTATAAGTAGACCGATGCCATCATACTCTGAGTCTTGGAACGCGCCGGGTGATGGCGACGACGGGCTGCAGTCTGACATGAACCGTATCTTCGAAGATCTCCGATCGTTCAATGAAACCCTGGAAGCCGCTAGGGAGAGCGTGTCTGTCTTCCTGTATGGTAGACGGACACCTGGGTATGGCACGGAAGAGGACCGCTCGTCGGGTAGAGCTGCTGTGGAGAGTAGACGCGAACCTCTCAATGCTAGGCAACCACCCTTGACCTTATTCAGAGGACGTTCTGATTCTGAAGGGGAGTCGGAACCACTCCCCAACAATGGAAGCATCTCAAATGGTATGTTGTAGACCAACCTCCTATCGCTTTCGTCGCACCTATGCTTATTAAGCCTTGGCTACAGGGACCCGCAATACGTATAATCCCTTCTCAACCACTAGATCAACGGCCCCTTCGCCCAGTTCTCCGGATCCTCTTGACCTCATTAGCTCAGGTTTGTTTTATTGGTTTATGCACAAACTCAGCGCTCACGAGATGGACAGGCGACCACGATGGATCTCAGTCCCGTTTCCGTCTTCGTGCTGTGTCATCCCGGTCCTTCACCGACCGTCGTTCTAACGAGTCCGGTCAAGCAAGCCGCCTACCACCGCGACTAACACCCCGAACTGCGAGCCGCCCACATCGCGACCCCCTTCCACCTGCATTCGACGACCCAGACGAGATCATTATCGGGCTGGACGAGCATCCCGGTGACTGGTTCTCCCCGATTGGCTCGCCTAGAACAAGCCTGGCCTCAGCCAGGAGGCCACAAAGTGAGTCGCTTAATGGATCAGCAGCCAGACGCGCAGGCGTTAGCAGGCCTGACCCGCCTGTAGGGCCCCGCAGTCGATTGGGCAGAATTTCACCTACGTACGACTATGTGCCTCATACCTCTTGGGCGTCGAGCACTGCGGCTTCGGAGTCGCGCTCAGAAGAAAATCCTCGGCGTCTGCTGGCGGAGGAACATATGAGACCATTTGTGTCTTCGACTTCATTTTCCGTGCCGAGACCTCCGTGGCGTGAGGGACGATGGAGGGAGTCAGAAGACTCTACTGGTTCTCGTCCAAATCTGCCCTCTGATTCACCGCTCGTTGATAGTAGCACTGGTCGCCCGACCCTGTTTAGGAATTCCTTCGGGTCGTCCTATCGTTCAACATCCGAGACTCCTTACTGGCGACATGATGGCGAAAGCAATATCCCTCCGGCTCATCGCAGAGTAGTGCACACGCGACTGCCTGCGATCTTACCCCCTTTGACGCGTGCCGCGAGTAATCGCAGCTTACCTTCGATTGCGACGTTCGCTGAAAACGATGGCAACCCTCGTGATGAGGTTCGTACAACAGATTCTCAGACAGATTCTGCAGGGCTAGTTCAAGCTATGCATGAAACATCAGCTTCGCTTTCGAGATCTCCCCTCCGCCTTGGCCAGTGGCCTATAGTTGAACAGTCGGAGCCTGAAGCCACTACTGACAGTAATGGATTGCAACACAGAAGGATTGACTTGAATGCATATCACGATGGACCGTTCAGAACCTCTTTGCAGAGATCTGTAGAACTTAGTCGTTTGAGGTCCGTGTCGCAGTCCGCGACACATTCGCCAGATTCGACGACCTCACGACTTGAATGGTCAGCACTCGAGCGATCAACGGACGCGTCTACTGTGAGCATCTATGCCATTCTTTCTTCGGTTCAAGACTCACATCAGTGCTAGGTGCCGTCCCCTGCGCGGCGAGAAGCATTAACGAGGTAAATCTCGCCGTAATCAGTCCCGCTTATGATCCTATTAATCCATATGGAACAGTCGGCCTGAACGAGTCTATCCTCCACGTCCTCCGGCTGGCGAGCGTGAGCGATCTACAGCTATAGAGATTCCTCATCCTGTAGCCAGAAACCTCAGTCAACGATTTGGTAGGGTATCTAGACCTTCTAGAGCTGGGACAGATCGACCGCTCCCGCAATCTTGGCACACCGACGACCATCTGAGCCCCACAAGTCGTCGTAGCTGGACGAGACCAAGTCCAGCCGACATACCTTCACCGGACTGGTGGGATTCGTCACCCCCAGAAATCCCTGACGACATCTGGTCAGAATTGAATGATTTACCGGACGCGATGGATGTGGACGTACCAGCACAATTCACTGATAACTTGCAGCAGGCCCTACAGGTCCTTCGCGGCGACGGACCTGGCAACAGCCCCTACGGAAGGCGATCACGACGCAGGACAGCGCTGCATATACCGAGGGACGTTAGCACTACAAGTACACTCAATGAACCTCTGGGAACCCGAGATACCGAGGAGCAGCCAACTAGGCGAACGTCAGCGCGTTCTAGAACTTCCACTGCCCGTCCCACGGACTTGATCAATGAGCCTTTCCGAAGAGCAACCTCCCAGCGATCGCAATCTCGTAGTCCTTCCCGAGGCACTAACGACGGGGCGCGCTCCCACTTCGAGAGGCATGCCAGACTGCGTGCAATGCGATCGCAGATTCGACAGCGGCAACAAGGACAAGAAGAAGTCCGGTCTCGCGCGGAGTTGCCACTTCACACTTTCCTCGCGTCACGATACCGTGCACGCCGGAATTTGGGAGACTTTGTGGTACGTTGCCTGGGTGTATCGTCTCGCAGAACAAACTTAAGTGTTTCATATCAGCGGGACGAAGACTTCGATTCTTCCTATGAAACCCTACTTGCATTAGCGGCTTCTGTTGGCGACGCTCTACCCCGTTCCACTCCCGAACATGTCATAGCGTCAATGCCCACTGGATTCTATAAAGACTGGGCTGAAGTTGACACCGATACCAGATGTCCGATATGCCTAGATGACGTACGTTCCCGTCCTTTCTGTGTGCTCCTCTGTCCTAAGGTTCTATTTATCCAGTACAAATCGCTGGACCCGGTGCTCAAAATGCATGACTGTCGCCATTGGCTTCACAAAGAATGTCTTGAGGTGTGTATACACTTTCACCCTCGTAATATGCGCAGAGATTCTGACTATCCTCGGTAGACGTGGCTACGGAGTGCAACAACTTGTCCCGTCTGCCGCCAGCAAGTCAGAACGCAGCGAGACCGCTCTTCGACGCCTCCTGTGGCCGGTCCGAGTAGCCAGGACCTGCCGAATCAGAGCGGTGATGAGGACAGTGACGATGAAGATCCATGGCGAATTGGGGAAGATGTCGAGTGGCTGGTGCATCAGCTTCCTGTTCATCGACATTCTCGACGCCGTCCCATGGATCCACGAGAACCACGAGAATAGAAGGGGAGATGGCTGTATCTAACCATGAACGATTTTTAGTCTATTTGCCTTTATTCACTATGGAATTCTGTCTGTAGCATCAGCATTGTTTTATGTAGCCTATTTATTAGTTGAGCGAGTGTATCCTCCATCGCAAGCATATTGAATCACATTAGTTAATGCAAGATACATACACGAAGTCACGAACGAAGTGAGAGTGGATATTGACATATCGGTGAATCTACGCCATATCATATTGTTTGACTATCATATTGTTTGAGACTTTCATGCAACTGGTCCATATCCCAAGACGTATCAAAGTCCCCAAAACTCGAATCCGCATCCGGAGGCGGTGAACCTGATACACCATCACAATCATTTGGCGAAGGCGTCTGGTCCGGAGTAGGCAAGGAATTCTCGGGCGACCTAGCCATACCCCTATGGTTCGCCTTCGATTGGGTCTGCGGAAGCTGGGGGACGACTTGGCTGGGGTTGAGGAGAGGTGACTTGAAACCCTTTCTCTTCATCGGCAGCTCCTGCGACGGAGACAAGGCATAAGGGCTTGACGTAGCGTTGTGAACACGGCGCATTCCCAGGACAGGAGGTCGAGAGGAGGACTGTGTCGCCTTAGGTGGTGGAGGGCAGGGTGAGGATGTCCTGCGCACTGTGGGTGGATTCGATTGCTGGCGGTATGTTGAAGCATGAATGGGGTTGTGACTGGGCTTAGATGAGCTTGGGGTAATATTAGTATTTGATTCCACGACAGACGGAGGAATGAGGGTAGATCGAGGAGTTTGGGAGCACTTCCCAGCCGATCCTGGAGGTGGCAAAGAGGCTGGAGGGGCCTTGGTCGACAACACAGGCTGGGGTGGAGACAGAACAGACAATGAAGAGGAAGCGAGGCTGGACCTGCTTCCGGACGGTGAAGCATAACAGTCGACGACCATATTGACGCGGAGGCTCCTGTCCGCGTCCATACCACCAGCAGTACCTGCACCCCCGGTACAAGTCCGTGGTGCACTTTGCTCTCGCTTTAATTCAACAGCCCGGCGCGACCCATCAACGGTCCAATGAGAATGCACTCTCACGGGCGGTGGCCGACCCGACGACGAGGCTTGCTCCTGTTCCATACGTTTCTGCGCCTTGGCCGATGTGTGCTCTGCCATCTTGCGCACGGCTCGAACCCAGTCACTGGGGTCGGCAACTTGTTCTGGCTCCACTAGTTCGCTGCGTGTTCGCGACGGTCGCGTGCGTTTCTTGCGTTGGGGATTGCGCACGGCTGGGCTGGAGGGATCTGCTTCGAGATCCTCTGGGAGGTAGGAATGTCTGTTGAGATCTGGGAAGGATGGGATGCGTGGTACTGGCGCAGATTTGGACAGTGGAGAGACATTAGCAAAAAATGTGGGCATAAGACGGAGGAAGTACTCACTTTGGTGTTTCTGAGAAGCCTCCCGCCTGATCAGCTGGTTGAGAGAATCGTTATTACTTTGCGATCCTTGCCATATCACAATGTCCTCATCAAGTGGCCGCCTACGTTTGCATTGCGCTACCCATTGCGAGCCAGTCAGTTGTGAAGAAGGAGGAAGGGGGTCTGAGTCTGTTGGCATACTTGGGCTGGAGTCAAGTTCGTCCATCATCATGGGATTCCTCCTTTTGTGCTTGAGATGTGTGTGGATCTGTTTGGACAATGCACGGCTTTACGGCTATGGAGGCATGTCTACAAAGGAGAGTTGCTTTAGTTGGCCGTGTATGAATGTGCCGACGTTACCGACAAAGTCCGGTTAAACAAAGGGCCGCCTTGAATCAAGCTATTTCAAAAAAGATGTTTCTTTCGTTTTGTGATGTTTAGTTTTTAGAGTTAAAGGAACAACTCCAGGCAAAGCAGATGAACACCGTGACCATATATACGAGTGCTGTGGCGGCGCTTCCACTGTGACTGTACTCCTGACACGATCTGTCACGCGTCACGCATCGGATTCTAATTTCTGCCATGGATGGCATCTTGTAATATCTGCACTGCAAAATGGCACTTGTCGCTGAGCAGTGTACGCTGCCAGAATCTCAGGCTGCTTTCCTCTAATGGGCGCCACGACTCAAGTTGTTCCCCAGACAAGTGCCGCTTATAGCTGATGACGGCCCTACTAAGTCCTTGGTATCTCTTCCGAAGACGATTCTTAGAGCTCTGAGGTAGGGACAACAATCACAGCACAACACGTGGAACCGTACTCGCAATTTGTATTATATCCCTTCAAGCTTGACGTGTTCTGGCGTGGTGCCAACTTCATGCCACACTTTGCGAATGTACGTTGCTATACGCGACATAGGGAAGTACTTCAGTATGAAGCAGACCAGCAATCCGGTTCGTCCTGAAAATATTGCTCGAGGAGGTTTCTTCTGATCTCGGCTGTAACCTCT
Organism: Neolentinus lepideus HHB14362 ss-1; assembly: GCA_001632425.1. Classification (NCBI taxonomy): domain Eukaryota; kingdom Fungi; phylum Basidiomycota; class Agaricomycetes; order Gloeophyllales; family Gloeophyllaceae; genus Neolentinus; species Neolentinus lepideus. The sequence continues at coordinate 11,380 of KV425601.1, forward strand.
TAGGGAAGGGGGGGGTATTGCAGCAATAAACCGTGTGCGACCGGACTCAGCGAGAACAAATTGATATAATATTCAATCTGGGCCACGATTCCTCGTAAGTGTTATAGAGATTGTTCCAGACGGCGCGCACGCGCGCGGGCGCCTTCCCTAGGCTTCATTAAGTCTTTCTTGCTCTGCGGTACGAATCGGAAACTTGTGAAGCTATTTTTGTTTTGGGATACGTTGCACTCCAGACAATCACAAGGAAGAATATCTTAGAGTCTTCTTCCATAGTCGATCTAAATAATTAGCTTTTAGTGGCAGGATGTGGCATAAGTCTTCTCCTCAATATGATCACGTGTGAAACCACGTAGTGTCCACGCGACTAATTAGTGTTCTTATCGACCCGGCTCGCCAGCAAGCCGCAAGACTCTGACCCAAGCACTAGTAGGGCTGTATGACTTGGCTCTTTCAGCATACTTTCTGGACACTCGTGGTTATGTATCAGTGTCATTGCAGTACTGCATAGCCTCGCGCACCTCCTTCCTATACTCAGGTCGCCCTGACTCCAAGCCCCAAGCCTCAAAATGCAAATATTGACGTCAACAATAACTGGTGTCAACGTGCTGTCTATCGATATGTAATCAGTGACGACGAAATGCCCAAGTCCTCAGTCAGCGTTAAGGAGTGCTGGTGCTACCAGTACTAGTTGCAAGCTTCGGGGAGATGATTGGCGGCACGCCGATTGTCATGTGCTCCCGCCTGGGACCTTCGAAGGTCTGGTGGGGATATCTCGGAACGACAGTGCGAGGGGCGCAAATAAGTATACCAGGTACACACTAGTGAAATATTGGAGTGGAAATCACTCCATCATATCCGATCACCCATACTTATATCGAGCCCGGAACGGCACTGATCGTCCCGAGCTTTTGCTTTTGCTTCTGCTTCTGCTTTTACATTTCCAACACCGTCTACATTAACACGTTCTAAATATTGTACTATATTCCCTACGTAAACGGTGCGTGTTACGATACCCTGGCGAAGCATACTTACCAATTTATGGTATGTGCAGTGTTAATAGGACTCGTGATTCGGGTAAAAGGAACACGGGCCTGAGTCTGACTGATATTACGGTTGTGCTATATATCTGGGCGTGTCCACACCCACAATTCCCCACCCGACGAGAGCCCGTCCTAAGCCAGCCATGTCGCGTCTCTTAGCTGCCCTCGTCGCCGTCCTCACTGCCGTGCCCTCAGTTCTTACCTTCGGCGGTCCTCTTCCCGGCCAGATCAAGAACCTTGTCACGTTTGGTGACTCGTACACCGACGTCGGCGACCCCGCAGACGGTGGTCAGGCGTGGCCCATCTATGCCGCGGACTACGGACAGTTTAACTTGTACCCCTTCGCCAAGTCTGGTGCGGCGTGCTCAAACTACCTCACTGACCGACCCTATCCCCCGGTTTTCGAGTACCAGATCCCGACATATGTCCAGGAAGTGTATAATGGCACTTTGGAGCTGAATCCTTACGAGACGATCTATACACTCTGGATCGGGACGAACGATGTAGGAGTTAACGAACTCCTCACTGGCTCCCAGACCCCCGGTGTCACCCTTGTGAATACCACCCAGTGTGCGGTCAACTGGGTCTCGACAATGTACGGCTACGGTGCACGCAACTTCCTATTCCAGAACGTTAGCGCATCGAGTTATACCAGCAGATTAATCAACTGACGAACAGTCGCACAGATGCTCACTCTCGAAAATACCATCCTGTACTCGAAGAACACCTACCCTAACCGGTACAATGTCGCGCCCCACAACGCGACCGAATGGAACGTCATGATGACCGAAATCACGAACAGTGGGAACCTACTCTCTCGCCTGATGCTAGAGAACCTCGCGTACCAGCTGCCTGGCGCGCATATCGGTACGTCCTACTCATGCAATCAGATGCGGAATTGCTGAACTGTGATTCGCAGGTATCTTCGACTCGCACGGGCTCTTCTCCGACATGTACAACAACCCCGCGCAGTACCTGAACGGCACCGCGCCGCTTAACGTCACCGGCTGCGTGAACTCGTGCGTCTACGCCGTCAATGCGAACCTCAGTGACCCCGGCGTGTGCACGACTGCGCACGGCACCGACCGCGACAGCTTCTTGTGGTGAGTAAACAATCTCCTTAGCTCCTTTGATCAAAGACAAATAATGATGGCGACGCAGGTACGACGAGCTCCATCCGTCCGAGCAGGCTGACCGGATCGTGGCGAGGGAGATTACGGGCGCGATTCTCAGAACGTCGGAGAATTACACGACATGGCTCAGCTGAGATGACAGAATAGATGTACTGATATCGCATCGGCGAATGGAACAATGAACGAATTACTAGACACCATCTGGTTCGGACTGTTTGAAGGAGACGTTGATGGCGCTACAGTCACTTTGCCACGAGACTGACGATGGTGTTGACAAACCACGTGACCGTGTCGAGCCGCATCCGCATCATTGCGTCTTCCTTACCGACCGCTTCATAGCTACGCTCCGAACAACTGCTGGATATCCTTCCCTGCCAGATCGACCTCAACTGATGGTACGGGCTCCCAATCTGCAGCAAAGAGTGTGGAGGACGCAGCTTAGCCCTCGTGCAGTCGTTGACTCGTTTGGCCCAACGCATTCATCGTTTCTGATACCCAAGTCCCTTTGACGCTGATATGTCTTTCTCGCCTAACGACCGTGTCCGGCCATAAACATCACAGTGAACTGCTCGGGTTAAGATCGAAGGTAATACATATAAACATGGACCCCATTAAAATAACTACATTTGACTTTACACGCCTCTGCGACCAATACTCAAGACCTTCACAGGCATCGCATTTATCCGGAGCCTGCTCACCACACCTCCTGTCTTCTTGCGATCCTGTCCTGCTCGGATGACCGGTAAAGCCCTGCCTTGGCCGTTTTGCCCCCCATTCGTACCAGACCGATCAGATGATGCACCCCCGCGACGACCCCGTCAATCACAGTAACGTCCTTGCCCACAGCCTTCTCCACCGCCGGCTTCATAAGTGTCATCCCAGCACACCCAAGCGTCAATGTGTCCGCACCCTTCGCCACCAAGTCTCTCCCAACGTCTGCCATGATCTTCATAACCTCATCGGTCGGCTTGCTCTCCAACTCCAAAACGCCGAGGTTGCAACTCCCCACTCCCACACAGAAGCTGTCAAGGCCATAATGTCTGACAGCTTCTGCTTGCATGATTTTAGAGCGGGCTGATACGGCAATGATACCAAACCGCGCCCCTAGCGTGCGTGCTGCGAATAAGCTGGCCTCCATAATACCGATGACTGGCTGGTCGAGCTCCTCGCGAAGCATTCGGATCAATGCGTGGTCTGAATAACAAGCAACAAGTATGGCATCAAAGTCGTTAGCGATAGGGAGGACAGCACGCACGGCCGCCGCTGCAGACAGGATGTTGTCGAAGTTGCCTTCGATAGCAGTGGGACCAGGAGCAGGAGCGGTGAGGCCGACGACCTCGACATCAGGGGGCAACGTCGGCTTCACCATCTCGACGCAGTTGTCCGTCATGAATTTTGTCGAATTGGGATTGCACAGGAGAATGCGGATCTTGTTCTTCTGGACACCGTTAACGGAAATCCCGTTCACAACGGTAGCGACAGTCCCGTTCTTCAAAGGTGGCTCTACAACACCCTTCTGTTCTGTGATCAGCTTGTAGTGCTCTATTCTCCTGTGCTTGCTAAAGTTGAACGTCTTCTCCTTCCCTTGCTTACACGCGTCCAAGTCGCAGTCTGCAACGATAATCTCGTCCTCCGACGTTTTACTCTCGGCAAGGATATATCCCTCGGGGCCCACAATACAACTGCCGGCGATCAAATGGAACTTGCCGTCATCGTACCCACATCTGGCCGCTGAGACGGAGAAGGTCGAGTTGGTGTATGAATGCCCCTGCATGGACAGTTTGTGTTGGAATAGTGCACTTGCCTCAGCCTCCTTGGGATCCTGGTTAGGATCAGAGCCCCATAGGTCCGGAGCGTACCCAGCGGTATTGTAACCGCAAAGAACCACCTCTACGCCCTGCAGACCCAACACCCGCCACGACTCTGCCCAACGACGATCGTTACAGATCATCATACCAAAAATGGGGTCGCCGCGCCCTTCAGGTGGCCCGTTCTTCTCCAATCCAGGGACTCGGAAGGCCTTCCAGCCCAAGTCCCCTGGCTTGAAATAGCGCTTTTCGAGCTGCTGAATGGCATCAGGATTCTCGAATGGCTCGAACGTGCCAGGCAAGTGAATCTTCCGGTATTTGCTGATGATACTGCCGTCGTGGCTGCTGTAATAGATGCACGAGTTGAAGTGCTGGCCGTCGTCCGCAGCCTCAGCGAACCCGAGCGATATGTCGATGCCGAGCTCCTGAGCGCGGTCGAACAAGGGCTTCGTTTGAGGACTCTTCGTGATGTCGCCGTGCTCGTACCAGGACTCGAGCTCGTTTTTGTCATGGATGATATAACGGGGGAAGAAAGTGGTGAAGGCGATCTCGGGGTAAAGGACGACCTGCGCTCCTTGGGCAGCCGCGTCTTCCAGCAGACGGAGCATGCGTGCCAGAGTCTTTTCGCGGGGGTCCGTGCGATGGGTGGCACCCATCTGGGCAGCAGCAAGACGTACAACACGGGGCATACTGAGGCTGACCTTCAAGAAAGGAGCGTCCGAGGATAGCAAGCCGACTGACTAGAGCCAGCTTCCGTAACGCAATGTTATATTCATCCAACTCTTGATCATGCCGTCGGTCCCTTATCTTATCTCCCGCCTTATCTCAATGGATTGATGGGCAAAGAACTTCGACAAGGGACGCCGGAAAGCTTCCGGAAGTGCATTCCAGGTCACAATGGTAGGTCTTAATACATGGACCCGTCTTCAGGCTTGACTTTGAGCTATTAAGGTTATCGAAGCTCTCGTAACCTTTGTCCGTTCGCCATGGAAGTCGACCTCATTATCCGCAATGCGACGGTCGTAAGTCGAACAGGATGAAATGATTCAGTAGAGGGGAGCTACTTACCGGTACCTATGACATGCTCTCCTTAGGCCACTGCATCCGACATTCTACCCAACCAGGACATCGTTGTGAAGGATGAACAGATACTTTGCCTGGGTCACGGGCTCTCTGCGCTCTTCAAGCCAGCTCGGGAAATCGACGCAGAGGGCGCGTATGTGACGCCCGGAGGTGTCGACTCCCATGTCCACTTCGACCAGCCCATGACACCCTCAGGGGACACTTTCGAGACCGGCACTCGCTCGGCGATCGCAGGCGGCACGACTACTATCCTCGCCTTCGCGCAGCAGCAGAAGACCGACATGAGCCTGTTCCCCATCGTCGAAGACTACCACAGACGCGCGATAGGCAACGCCTACTGCGACTACGGCTTCCACATCATCCTCGCCGAACCCACAACGAAGATCTTGAACGAAGAGTTACCCGTCCTCGTCAGGGAGCAGGGTATCACGTCGGTGAAACTGTACATGACGTACGAGCCGCTCAAGCTCGTCGACCGCCAGATACTGGACGTGATGATGAGCACCCGCGCACTGGGCATGACGACAATGGTGCATGCGGAGAACAGCGACATGATCGACTGGATCACAGAGAAGCTGGAGGAGAAGAAGATGGTGGACCCGTACTACCACGCTGTGAGCCGCCCGAACATTGCTGAGGACGAGGCGACGTACCGTGTTATTTCGTTATCGGAGCTCATGGACATCCCCATTCTCATCGTCCACATGTCGTCCAAGGCCGCTACCTCGCATGTACGCAAAGCGCAGACACGCGACCTCCCCATCCATGCCGAGACCTGCCCACACTATCTCTTCCTGAAGAGCGACAGACTCCGCGGTGAACACTTCGAGGGGGCGAAATATGTCTGTTCACCACCATTACGGGAGGACCAGATGGACTTGGACGCGATGTGGCAAGGCCTCAGGAACGGTACCTTCACTACGTTCTCCAGTGACCATGCAGCGTCGAAGTGAGTTACGTGTCTTCAAGTTTCACTCGTGACTGACGACGCAGGCAGATTTGATCACCCACAAGGCAAGAAGGCCGGCCTCATCAACGGCGTTGCGAGCTTCCGCAGAATTCCCAACGGCCTTCCTGGCGTCGAAACCCGTGTCCCGATCCTATTTTCCGGTGGTGTACTCAAGGACAAGATAACGGTCCAGAAGTTTGTCGAGCTCACAAGCTCCAACCCCGCCAAACTCTACGGGCTGAACAAGAAGGGCACGATCGCGCCAGGCTTCGACGCGGACCTGGTTATTTGGTACCCGTCGAACAAGATGACGCCGTTCGCGCTGCGCAACGATATGCTCCATCACGATATCGACTACACCCCATTCGAGGACATGGAGTTCCAGAACTGGCCCAGATGGACGATCTTGCGAGGGAACGTCGTTTGGGACAGGGATAACGGAGGTGTCGTCGGCAAAATGGGAGACGGGAAGTACCTGAGGAGGGGTCGCAGTACACTGAGCAAGCCGCGGGAAGTCTTTGTCAACGAGTTCAGACCTTAACACGCTAGACCGCAATCACAGCAGCAATCATATGATCATGTAAAATATATGCATATACCGGTGGGCCACTGCTACGTGTTTCGGCAGTGGCAAGACGCAAAAACGGTCAAAGGGTCACTAAAACCGTCACCCGTGTTCTGGGATGACAAAATGAGGTTGCGCAATTTGACTATGTAATTAAAACATACCCGTATATGGTATGTGGCAAAATTATTTTGAGTCAATTTTATAATGCCAATCGCTCCATTTGACCGAGATATTAGTAGCCTATTGATTGCACTTGTTGATACGGACATTGAGATGCAAAGGTATGACGCGCGGTCCCTTCTTCAGTATGTTTCTTGGATGAAAGACCTAAATTCATCGAAAAGGTGATCCAGGACATCTGCCATAATCCCAAGTCTTGATGGCGGCGAGCACAGTGAATTTCAAAGACGGTTAAACCCGACTATCAAAGCCTTGATAGCTTCAAGTGAAAATATTCACAGAGTTTGATACGAAGTAGTGGCTGCTCCTGGGTTGTTGCAACGTGAACCTGCTACACTTGTACGGGCTGCAAGCGCATCAACGATGGAGACTGGAACACAGAAAATAATATTACAGCGGGTGTATCGGACATGAAGACATGGTTCTCGCAACACTATACTCGCAGCCCCAGCAGACGACACCTGGAAACACAAAAGGACAGGGCGAACTGCTCAGGACGAAGCTACGTATGCGTTGAAATTGTAGTTCCTTGGGTTGGTCCGGAATTCGAAACCGTCGGGAGCAAAATGAAGAGAATTGACGCCACCCCGATAGATTGTTGCAGACGGATTGCAGTCATGCACCAAAGGAATGCGCACCTTCGCGGCGCCTCCAGGCAGGGAAGTTTCTTCAACTGAATCGCCACAAGTAAGACGAACTTCCGCAGGTGCCGTCAGCAGCACGACGGCCCACAGGAAATCTTCGGTCTGTAATGAAGCGTTAGACATGCGGAAGCGAAGATAGAAGCCATCTCACCCATTGCCAGTGGTCAGGCTTACCGATTCTGTCGGGAGCGTTTGCAGCAGCGGGAGATAGCCGCGACCAAAAAAAGACTCTGTCCTCGGAGACAGTGGGATAGACGCCGGTCTTGTATGCTTGGATATAATATTCTAAAAGATCCAACCAGCCTGCCATACCGCGGATGAATGAGCATCCTAATGAAAAGTGGGAGCAACCGATCATACAAACCTTGGTGATCATAACCCACGGTCCAGTCGTCTGACCTCGATAAGTCACCATGTACAGGACCCAGGTAGTGAGATTCTCCAAAGTCGTTCCACGTCAATGCCTCAATGAAAGCGACGGAATCGCGATTGTCTACGAGGAGTTCCCACCGCCTTGAAAAATGCCAATTGTCACAACGGAATATGAAGTTCTTGTTATACGTGTCTGGTCCGTAATGCTTAGATGATATTTAAGTATGTCAATGAAGTTGAGTATCGAATCGCTTACCGTGAAAAACCAAGGAGAGAATGCTGCCATATATGATCTCCCTCCCAGGTGGGATATGTAATCCTCATCGGGGTCGAAGTTCGTGTCATAATCTCCCTGCGGCCACGCCGAATTCCACTGCACAGCTTGTCACTCATGGATCAATCAGTGGTCTGCCTGGTCCAACTCACATTCAGGGCACCGTCCATGACCGGTATGCCAGTGAAGGCAGCCGCATTCAAGAAGAAAGCTGGAACGAAATGAACCGGCGGCATCTCACTCTTGATTGCATTCTGCCAACCCTGATTGAGGCTTCCAGTTCCGAAGCTGCAATACTCTCCGCCAAAGGTGGAAACGAGTATCTTTCCATCATATCTCAGCTGACTCGGATGAGCCTGGTATCTGGTAATGTAGTCGCGCAATATATATGCATCGCCCGGACCGCTGCAGGGGAAAGAAGTCATGTCGAAAGAAAGGAAGAGTTTGAAGTTCGTTCCGCTGGCGGCGGTATAGGCATCCGCAACTCTGGATGCTTCGTAGTCATCTCGGCCGACGTTGAGGGCGAAGGCATCTATGCCTTTAGAGGCTGCGAGAGCGATATCTATGGAAGTGAGAGTCAAAGAAGTGTGGCGAGGATAAATAGAGGCTTACCTTTGGCCCAGTCTTGAACCGTATACGGCCGAGTATTGCCTACGATGAAGTGGGCGAATACCATCTTCGGTCCTACGTCCCGATGCTCCAGAAATGATGCAGCAATACCGAGTGAAGCCCAGCCCAGAAAGACCAAGGCTAAGCCTCTTATCTTGCTGTGGGAGACCATAGCGGTGAAGAAAGGAAGGTCGAACGCGACAAGGAGAGAAATGAAGGAACGTGATGATGAAGGAGTGTCGCAAACGAATGACTGCGCCAAAAGGACGACGGAGAATCGATGCCGGTCTCGCTGAGGTGGAGGTGAAGGTGAATGAAAGAAAACAGCAGCGCACCTCCCTCCCTTCATATGCGCGTAGCTGGTACGGTCAGCCACCCTGTCAATCTATGAAAGTCAACCGTAGACAGGTATATAGCCAGCCACTGCGAGCGATCGCCACGCCGGTCCAGATACCAATGCTTCTGGCCAGCACTAACGGCCGAGCTCAAAACAGGCGGTACCCTTCACCGCGAAAGGTACTAGAACAACATTAGATTGCAATATAAACCTCTGATAAATTAGAACATCGAAAGCAGTGAGCAACCAATACGACAGAGAGAAACTTAATCAATCTCTATAACATCATCATCTTCAACCTTCTCATTGGGCGTGTCCAGAAGGACCAGGCCATCGTCCTCCAACCGCCGCTTTTTAGTCGGTGTGTAGAGATTCGGATTGCTGGCGCCATTCGTCTTCAGCCGTTTCATGGCAGGCTCCAGCTCTGTCACATCCTCGTCGTCAGGGGCTGGGCGCTTCTTCGGCGGCGTAGATGGAGAAGGTGGCGAGACCTTTGTTTTGCGTGGCGGGTCCGGTAGAGGTGAAGGCAGGATTAGAGGGTCTCCGGAGTGATTCGACCTAAACCAGTACGTGAGTCACCAAGTGGCTTCGCCTGGCTCTTGAGCCAGTAAATGACTTACGGCAAGTTACATATACCAATCTCAATCGTTGCAATCTCCCCATCCTCATCTACTATCGTCAGGAACTTGCCCCGCGTAACATTCAAGCTCTCCAGCGTTCGCTCGTTGTTATCATCCCAGTCCGGGTCACACAGTACGCGTCTATCCTCGTACACGCTCACCTCCCTATCAACATCGCCCAAAATGCCTCTCACTACCTGTCCCAGGGTGACCTTCGCAGGGTCGCACTGGATACTGGTATAGGTGTTGCGACAGATCCCGCAGCTGTTATTTGGCGGGCTGATCATGACGGTGCTGAGCGGCATGCTCGGCTTGAACTGCAAATGCACGTTGCGCAGCGTACCATACGACTTCTTCAGGAGCTGCATCGCCTGCAATACGATCAAGCCGGCGACGATGGCATTGGTCGTAGCGATCGCTGGGATGATATTGCCCGCCATCTCTGAACAGGTTGTCAGAAGAAATAAAGAGTTAGGCTCCGGTGGAACACTGTTCACCCTTAATCTCCCAGCGGCTCTTCCCCGTGATTCCATATGCAGCCGAACGGAGGTTCGCAGCCGCAGTGACGAAATCGAGGGTATCGTCGTCGTCTTTATCAAACGAAATCGTCTCTTCCCCAGCACGTAGCCGAGCAGCCAGCCGCTCCGTACTACCCAAGAACATAATCAGCGGCTAACACCCGTAGAACAGAGCAGATCGCACCTTGAAACAAATAGCGCGAGGTTCTCCTGCAACGACAAAGCTCGCTGATCCTTGAGTCCCGCGGTGGAAGCACTGTTCTGTCCGTTCGTCGCCGCGCGTTTGTTACCATTTGCATTGGTCGTCGGAGTAACGGTAGAGGTCCCTCGTAACACGAAACTTCCCTTCATAATCGCGTCGAAGTCGAGCGGCACGGGCGGTGCGCGAGAACGCCACATGTCCGACATCGACAGGAGATTTCGGATATCTGAGTCGAAGACCTAGGAGGATCTTCAGTGTGTGACTGTCCGGGGAAATTTCCCGCGGCTTGCCTTCTCAAACGCCATCCTCGCTGCGTTGCCGGAACTGTCTTTTGACCGTAGAGCCGCACGAACGGCCTTGAAGGCCTGTGCCTCCTTACGGAGGGTGGCGATCTCCTGTGCTAAGAACGTTCAACAACATAGCCTTACGAGACAGAATGTTGATACCTACCATTCTCGCCCTGTTTCTCGGCTTCGTCTAGTTCACCGCTGGCATCCTCATCTTCGCCGAAAAACTGCCTGTACAATGCACTGTAGTAGCCCCTTACATTACAAAAGTGGTCCTCTCACCCTAGCAGATAGCTCTTGGCCCATACAATACAGTGAATGGGTTGGGACGGCGTCGAGCGGATCGTACAAACAGGGAAGGTCTTCGGTGTGGGTTTCGGTATGCAGTCAAAGCATTCTGTTCGATCCTGGTACCGAATAAATTTGATACGTCCCTAGCAGTAGATATGTTCGCTCTCACCTTGAGCAGTGGCTGCACCTGACCCAGATATCCTGCAGTCCCCGACTCCACCAAGGGAACCTGAGCCGCCATGCACATTTTGTTCACATGTCTTCGGGCGTCTACCCTCGGCACATCAGCCAACGCACTCCCTGTGTGACGGCACAACTCACCAAGATTATCAAGAGCGTTGAGTACAATATCGAAGCTTCTGAACCATTCCATGTCGAATTGCGGGTCTTTGATATTACCGTGTATAGGCTGTATTTGTACATTAGGATTGAACGGCCCTGCAGTCTGCGCGGCTGTCTATGCGATCATGGGTTCACGTTGGGAAGTTAAGCAAGACGGATAGACACACCATAGCTTTACTCTTTTTGACATCCTTCTTCCTGAATAAAAATTGGCGGTTGAGGTTCGACAAGTCTATGGTATCGAGATCGAGTAATGTTATATGGCCGAAACCCGTCAGCACAAGGTTCTTTACTGTATCTAAGCGTCAGTCATTTGTCGCTAATGGTTAGGTAGCATAGAACTCACATAGTTCACATCCTATTCCTCCAGCTCCTACGAGCAAAACTTTGGTCTCAGCTAGCCGTTCAGACAAATCAGGACCCAAGATGGCGCGCGCGTGCGCATTCCTCGCAGCGATTTTTGGTGTTGCTCTTGCCATTTAGCAGAGTTGCATGTGCAGTGATCCGGAAAGGTGTTCAAACAACTGTCAAGACGCGTTAATCGCGTTTCAGCGGAGGGAAATCCGAAAGGATTTGTAGTGCAAAGCAGGTGCTCTATCGACCGTGACAGAGCACTGAGAGCGGTTGTGACCATCGCTAATCGTGACACGGGCTTGACGGCGCTTCTGTGCTTCTCCAATTCAACTGATCTCTACCGTTTTCCTCTTCTTTGTTTGAGTACCTGCAACGGAAGTCGACATTGAGGAATACAAACACTACGGTATAATGTATATCATAGATGAGTGCGATAATAAGTGAAAATCAATGTCTCCAACCATTCTCATGTCCTCCTTCCACCATGGGCTCTACAAATCCGCGAAAAATCCACAGTCTGTCTTTCAGACTTTCTCTTCCTTCTACACTCTGTAGGTCCACCTGCTGTATACCACTCAAATCCTGCGACCACCGCATCCCATATCCCTCGGGCACTCTCGCCTCATACGCCAACACCTGATGCGGCAGCCAGTGCAAATTCCGCCAACTCGCGCTATTCATAACCCTCCAGAACAGATCTAGTGCCCTCTCGTTAAGTAGTGCAACCGGTCCTTTTGGTGTGCCCCACCAGCCAGGGTTCGTTGATGTCGTATCCTTGATCCCGTCTGCTTGTGACCGGTGAAAGTGCTTCGACCAAGCTCTCGCGCCAGCGGTGAGCCCAGCTTTGTTAGGTATCAGAAATGCGGCTAGACATTGCTCTCTGGTGGGTGGTGTGCAGCCCAATGCAGAGCCGACAGTGTAGGCTAGCCCGTGTTGCAGGTGGACCGTGAGTGGCTCAGAAGGATCGCGAACGGCGAGACGCGCGCGTTCTTCTGCGGCGGATGGGAGCTCGGACATGCCATAGCAGTGAGGATTTTGGGTCAACATGGGACTGTTTGTTATCGACAAGAGTAAGAGATTGGCGAGATAATGCCTAGAATCGGTCTCAGGATGATAGCGCTCGAGTCACGAGGCTATGTAGCTAACGTCTATTGCAATAATATATTAAAATAGTAGGAAGTAACATGATTTAGGTACACAATGTAAGGCGTGGAGTGTGTCATCGAACTAAGGAAATGGGACATCGGAGGGTCGCAAGCAGTCTTGAAGCAGGATACCATAAAATAAATCAGCATGACCATAAAAGTGAAGCACTGCAGGAAACACGGGATTTAACATAGCATAGACCAGATCAAACGAGCCCAGAAAGTGCAGAGAGCGAATTGGGCCCGTAGAAGGAAAACATATCCGACGGATCGTGTCCCGCGAAGAGGTCGAAAGTATGTGATCCGACGTTGACATCTAAGATGTTGTCGGCGAAGAAATCAGAGGGATCAGATGTGACAGTCACAGGAGCTGGCATAGAAAATCCGGAATTGAGAGTACCGTGATCTTTCGTATGCGCGCAGACCGGGCAGAAAGCAGGAAAAGCAGCATGCCTAGGCTCGGTAGAACACGTGCTATGGGGCCCCATCGAGTCGACAGTGCCACGGTTGAACCATGCGAGTGCATCGAGTGATAAGCTGGAGACAGTGGACAGGGACTGTCGGCTCCCGTCCTTTCTATACGATTTCTTCTGGTGTGACGTCTTCTGATATCGCTGCCGGTAATGACCGTGAATGATGGTCCTGTGTGTGGACAGCTGCCGGCGGTCATCAAACTCGACATCGCAGTCGGCACAGGCATAAGGACCGTTACTGATGGAAGAGAAGAAGTGTTAAAAATGATTTCGAGGTGTTTGCGGTATTGAAGGACGTACTGCCAGCTTTTAATATGGTTCTCGAGGTTTCTCTTTTGCAGCTGTTTGTGTTCGCAACCGGGATACGGACAAGTGAAGTAACTAAAGAAGATATCAGAATTTACTACGTTACAGAGGAAGGCTCTGTCAGGCTCACGGTTTCTGGTCGTTAGGAAGGTGTCGTAGATAATGCCTCTTTACATCGCTGATGCGAACACTAGAATACGTGCAGATGTCGCAGAGGTATAGCTTTTTGCGTGCCTTTCGACGGCGCCCCGCGACCTGGGAAGGAGAACGTGCTTTGGGCATGTCTTTTCGGTGGAGGGTGGGGAAGAATCCGCAGGATGATCGAATGCGTGTCTCCTCCCCGTCAATATCAGTTCCATTTAAGCAGTTTGAGGCGAGCGCTTTGTCTGGCAAAGCACCGCGCCCAACGAGTGGCTTGACGGAAAGGTGCTGAGGACGCCATGGCTAGGAAAGGGGAAAGGCGTACCCTTCGACCTCACTTGGTCCAGGACAAAGTGTGGAAGTGGCACGGGAGCTTGAAGCTATGGAGAGTTCACGCGAAGGGCGGGAGACGCGGAGGACTTGTAGCATGGCAAGATGAGTACGGATTTTGGCTAAGCATAAGACAGTAGTACGAATTCTCAAGAAACGGTAGGGTTGTACAGGGCTTTACACTCTGGAAATGTCGCCAGTTGAAGAGACAGGAAAGGACGGAGCTGCTGTGGCGTTGAGCAGACATCCAGCAAGTTGGACCATAGAGTTTAGCTATAAAATGGGACTCCAGGAATTTGGAATTTCAATCAGCTGGTGTGGCACGAGCAAGCTTGAAGAAACAAATGAGACGGCGAGAAACGAGACATTACTTCCTGCAGAACGCATAAAGGCTGTATGAGATTCAGCACACAATAATACGAAGATCATAGTAAGAAATCCAGTAGCGAGTGGGGAATTTCACGTCCGTCCCGAGTCAGATTTAGGACTAAGGTGACATTATTCCCAGGCGTCTCGCCACTTTTATTCATTCTCCTCGACCGCTGTATCCTGTTTCAATTTCGCAGCTGTACTCATCGAGACCGAGATGGTTATGCGAACGCCTGTACAGAATCAATGCATTTATTATCAGGCACGCTTGGCCAGCTGACTGTCGAGAGTTGTGGAAAGATGGGCGAGCAAGGTGACAGACATATGTGCGAGCCTGGATAGCTGCAAGGGCAAGATGGGGGTCATCATGGATGTGAATATCGAGACTCGTGTTTTGGGACCTTGATGGGCGACGCACTTACTTCTTAGCGCACGTCTCAAAAGTAATACTCGGCAGTCTCAGCATCTTCGTGGTCTACGTCTACTTACAATCTGCGCAGGCTTTGGAAAGGTCACTAGTCTTCTCGAGAAAAGGCTCCCGTCGTTTAGGAATCTTGAGACGTAGGAATTCGTTAGGAAGATAACTGTAGTCTCAGCAGAATCTTTTGACAGCCGCTCCTTGCCCAGCGCCGGTAATTGGTGGAACTCATGGTACCCGTATGCCACCCTAGGTCTCGCTCAAGGGATCGACTGCCACTCGGGATGCTACAGAAGCCACTTGTATTAATCCACCAACTGAGTCCAAGCTAGATCACTCACCTCTCCGAGTTCCTTCCGACCATGTAGTCCACGGTTGTGATCACAGCCCTTGCCATCGTCAGTACTGCAATTACTGCGAGTTGCATCCACGTCCAGGACGACAAGCTTGAGGTCGTTATTGATTAACTACTGCGGCGGCAATGCAACCTCGTTCTGTGCCACCTGGGAGTCTTGCTAAGTTTAACTCTCCACTACCCTGTAAAGCACGAAGGCTGAGATTCGACAATCAATACGGCCAGAGCTACAAACTTTCGAACACTTCGCTTGTCCTTTCCGCTATGAACTGTTCGTGCGGGCAACATCCGTGCAGAACAAGGACACAGGTAAGTGCCAGATGGCATTTTTCTATGTTGACAGTCGCGGCAGGCTTCTCCTTCAGCACGAATAATGGCTGCACCAAGAATGCCTTCTTCGTCGAGATCGCGGAGCGGACAGGAGCGATCCTCTCGGGCCCCTGGGCCTCGGAGCAGGAGATTGTCTGAGCGCATGCGTTGTTGTATATACACAACAAAACTACTGCAATCTTGTGCATAGTGCTTGAGAGAGCGTAATGAGATGCCATCGTATGAGACCCACGTCTTTCATACCGCCGGGTAACTCTTCTTAAGCCAAGGGACATAAACATGAGCAAAGGGGTGATGTGAATGGATGCTTTATCAAGCCAAATAGTTAGCATATGAAGCATTACATCAACGATAGTCGGTCTAAAAAACAGAGCCGCTCCCATATCGCAAAAGCGTGTCGCATAAAGGAAAGGGTACGTGCCGAGATCTACGTTCACGGATGCGGAGATTTGGCAGTACAAGACAGAGGATATACCTGAGGGTGCGGGCGGAGGCTAGACCATCATGCCACAAGGTGCAGACCAGTTTCAGACAATGGATCCACTCTGCCTCGCGGACGGGCTGCTGGAGCTTGATATTCCTCAGATTTCAAACTTTCCGAGCAGAAAGTATTGCCGAGAGCGACTGGTATAGGAGAAGAATCGCAGAGGAATGCACATCAGCGACGACGTCAGCACAACACCATAGCCAGTCGGAAGTTACGACCTCGCCAATGACAATGCGACCAGATGGTACCATCAGCAACTGCCATCAAAGAAGAACAGCGATGAAGCCCTGGGTCAGAAAGGAGAAGAAGAGACGGATTAAATTGCTTGAGGTCAGCCCTGTCAACACAATGGGTGCGCCATTCGGGTGTTAAGAAGTGGATGTACCAGGTACATGGCGACATCAATCAGCGGCCGAACGTTGCATCCGCGAAAGCATGTCATTTACGGGGAAAGATGTGTGGACACTGCCTTCTCGCCCGCGAAGGTGATGCGCCTGTCCAAGATTCGGACGCGTCCTGATAATTTAGTGAAGACAGACGAAGTCAGAGCCGAGAGGAGAGATTCTATGGATAGTTAAGATCTGTGACGAGAAGAATTAACACATACGCGAAGTATGCGTGACATCTCCTAACATCAATTCTGCGGGTGTATGAGGCAACAATGACGCCTCCCTGCATTGTTTAGTTATCAAGCTTGCGGTCTACAATTCAAGAGATATAGCCCAGCCACATCTGCTGGATAGCGGGTTGTTCGCGACCCTAACGCCGAATGTTCTTCCGCCCAGTAAATCCTTCATCGAAGACAAACCAGACACAAAGGAGGAATAACGGATCAGGGCCAAATACGAAATTGCAAAAGAGACAAATCTACTTACCGTCGGCACAGAAAGGAAGAGATAAGATGGTCGCTGACGAAGGAGGCCGATATTCACGGGGAGCGGGAGTAGACAATAGCTGCGCCACTGGAAGTATTGGCAGTAGCACAACACTACTTAGCTCCTTGAAAGAAGCACTGTAAAGTGTGCGTCCATTCGAACCTAGATGGAACTGCGGGAGAATTTGAAGACTTGCTTCCGCGTGCACTTCGCTTCCAAGCTCGTGGATTCATTGCAGCAATCATAACCGCGGTTGGAGGCCTTCATGCTCTAAGGAAGCCCTGACTCAGGCAAGCAATGGATAAAATCGATGCCGCAGGACACCGCAAGAAGACATCAGGGTGGCTGAGAATTGTCATTGTTGAAAATTTTGCAGATATTAACAGTGTCGGATGGCACCATTTTGTTGTTCCGGATGAAGTATCTGTACAAGCTGCGTTGTTAGGTAGTGACGGGCCACGAAAACACATTAGCATCTCCCTTTCTTCCAATTGTGGCAGGAGCACATCGGCAATCTAATATTGAACGTAACGCGATATAAATCTTCATCAACTGCTCAGTAGTCGAGCCGGCTTAGGCGAGAATTAGTAGAGTGCAGATGCTTCGGTGCCTGTGGAAGGATATACGCACGCCATTGTTCCACGTTTGAGGTCGGTTGAGCCACAGGAAGCTCTGCAACGTGGCCGCCACTGGAAGTCGCCACACACAAGTTTATCGATTTCGGAGAATTCTGCCATCGATGATCAAATGACACAGACTAGACCGAGTGGGTTTGATGGGAGACCGCCGGTGGCCGGTCCAAGGACGGAATTTTGCCAAATGTGGCAGGACCGCCGTGCCACATCTTGCCACACGGCCACACGGCCGAGAAGCAGCCACAGGAAGCCACACCTCAAAAAGGTATATAAACATGTGGGGCATGATTCTGGCGCTTTCTCCCCCCACGACACGCTCCCAGTGTGGCTTTCCTCCTTTTTCCTCTCCGACGACGTACGTGTCTTCCAGCGTCGCGGCCCTCGCGTCCGTTGACTTTCGGCTAACCATTGTTCTCTAAGCGCCGCAAACGCTACTTGAGCATGGGACGACCTAACGACCGCGACAGACCCGACGATGACCGGCGCAATGAACGCGACAGGGATCGCGACAAAACTTACGAACGCGACCGGGACCACGAACGCGGCAGGCGGGCGGCGGGACCTCCTCCCAACGAAGGTTACACCTGGCACCATGCGGTGCAGGGAGGATGGCAGCTCTCCTTTGGGCACCACGCGCCTGGCCACCCCCCAGGCCGTCTGGAGTGCCCTGCACTCCTCTACGACCCAACCGTGTTCGACGTCGTCCTTGTGCCGCACCCGCTTGTGCCGCAGGTTACCGGCATGGTGAACGAGTACATGAGAACACGACCACCCCTATCTCATTCAGATACGAGGTACTACGGCGAAGATCAATCGCAGAAGAAATCCACTCCCACTGCTCCTTTACAGTGCCAGTCCCATCGTGGAAATCAACTCACCGACGCGACACTGGAGCGTATGGACCCAAGACAATCTACATCGTTCGCTCAACGACCTTCGATTCCTTCGGCGCCGCCTTCTGCTCAGCGAAGAATTCCGCCGCCTACTCCATCCTACTACCACGAAGACATCGAGAATATTAGGCCCGCATCTCAGCTACACCAGCAGCCTCTGCCACCTCAACGCCAGCCACAGCCACAGCCACAATACCCCATACCTCGTCCACAGCAGCCTCCTCCTCATCTACAGCCACATCCACAGCCACAGCCACATTCCGCCATGCAGGCTGCTCCCAACAGACAGTACTACCGCCCTTCTGCGTGGCCCAATGGACGCTCCTTCCTCCCTCAGGACTCTATTCCGCCTCTTCCCACTCCTCGACTAAAGTCTGTTTCCGATCGTCGCATGTCTGCCTCTTCCTCTCGAGCTCCTAGCCCTATGGTCCTCGACGACGACGACGACGAACCGAGTGAAGAAGAGGAAGACGTTCACATGAGCGCCGAGGACGCGAGGCCTAAGTCGCCATACTATGACACGGAGGGAGAGAGCGAGGTGGACGAGGACGTGGACGAGCTGGATGACGACAATGACGATGGGAACGGGCCTGGTAGACCTCCGGTACGTCGCGGTGTTCCTGCTAGGAGGGGAAGGAAGAGACGGGCCCCTGCTCCTCGCTCGGTGGCCCCTGGTCCATTTGCCCTCCATTCTGAACCTCAGCACACGTCCTCCCTAAACCTTGCGCCTTCAGCTCCTCAAGCGACTGACAATGACGACATCAACGCAATTATGTTTGGCGAGCGTCCCCGCAGGGCAGGATCTACGTCCGGCTCAGGCTCAGGCGCAGGCTCTGTCCGGTCTGCTAGTCCGTCCGACGATGCTGACGTCGCTATGTCTGATCCTCCCTTGAATCTCCCTCCCCGGGCACGTCGCCAGACTAGGAAGCGTGCCCGGAGGGCGACCAGGAGAGCTGACGCCTCTGAGCCTGCGCTCAAGCGCGCTCGCGGCTCCTCTCCCGTGGAAGGTACCAGCAATACCGACGTATTTGAAAGTATGCCCTCTAACCTCAGTCCAGATCAAGCCGCCTGCCTCTGGCCTCTGCCCAGGAACGATAAGACCCCGCTCCCCGACATGCGCCGTCGTCTGCCCTCGGGCTCCTACAAACTCTGCAACTGCATCCTCAACCTCCGCCGGCAGAACGAGTCTAAGAAGCACATTGTCGCGCACATCCTGGAGCTCAAGGGTCAGGGCCTGACGGGCGAGCACATCAAGTGCCCGTGGCCCGAGTGCACGCAGTACGCGAAGCTTGAGAACCTGGCGCGCCACATCAGCCACGTCCATCTCAGGTTGAACTTCCTTTGCCGGTTCTGCGGGAAGAGTCTTGCCAGGAAGGACGCGCTGAAGAGGCACTGCGCGAGTCAGCATCCGAACATGATCCATGGGGACTTCCCGCTTGGCGAGGATCAGGACGAGGATGAGCCAGAAGAGGCTGCGCCGATGGAAGGCTGTGTACAGGAGCAATCTGCAGCAGAGCACGTCCAGCAGGCAGAGATCACACAGCAGGCTCAGCAAGACGGGGTCATATATATTCAGGCCCAGCAGGAGGAGGTTGTACAGGAGCAGGCTCAGCAGGAGCAGCAGGAGCAGCAGGAGGGACCAGAGGGGCAAGCCCAGCAGGAGGAAGTCGCACAGGTGCTGACCCAGCAGGGGTACGACCACGACCAAAGCAACGACGGCAGCGTCCAACATGGCACAGATGCGGCGGCTTGAGCCAGTAACGTTTATAGAATCAGAACCTATGCAACACCACTCCTTTTACCTATATGCATGACCTTTTTGTATGTTCGAGTATGCATGTTCATTTGCAAGTCACTATGCATGTATTCCTACACGCTCCTTACCCAAATGTATGAAAGTATTCCGTACTATGAATAACTTGAGTACAACAACAGTCGAGTGAATGGTACAAACCAACGCTCCTAAGTGTATAGTCCCGACGTACTTGTTTACACAGTCCAAGTGGCCCAGACACCGGAAACACACCAAGTATAGATATCCACAACGGAATAATATACCACGCCCACTACTCCCTAACATACAAGACCTCGAACATCAGAACAACCCTACGAGGTCCGCAAACGGATCCTTCCCCTGAGGTTGCGTCGAACTCGAACTCGTCCCACCATTCCCATTGCTCGCCGTGGGCTGCTGAACTTGTGGTCGAGGAGAGCCTGTAGACTGCCCAATCCCAACACCCATGCCCATACCCATACCCAATCCATTCCCGGCGAAATAATTCGGCGAGCTGACCCTCTGCATCCCTTGCGTCTGTGGCTGGACCTGCGGCGTCCCGGGTAGCATGATCGAGCCGAATTGGTTCGGGGCAGCAAAGCCTCCTTGCGGTTGTTGCTGCGTGTTCATCGTGGAGAACATGTTTGACATGGGATCCGCGACAGGCTGAGCCGGTTGGGCAGACGCTGACGATGAAGGACCGAAGAGCTCGGCTAGCTCGTCGACCGGGTTCGAAGCCCCAGATGCTGGCAGCCCATTCGACGATGATGGCTCATCGAAATCGATGAGAGATGTGCCGGGGTTGGTGCCAGAAGGACCAACTAACTCGGACGGGATGGCGCTCAGGCTATAGTCGCCCTTCTTGTACGCCTCGTACCGGTTGATCACAGTGTTGATCTGGTCGTTTATTTGGAGATACGTGTCTAGATAACAACTGTGAGGAGGATGATAGACAACCAAGAATACAAGCTCACCTAGAGACTCCGGGTCATCGGTCTCCGCGTCCGATATCCACTTCTGTATTCTCGGCCGCGCGCTCACGAGGATCTGTGCAACTTGCTGAAATGCAAATGAAAACCAAATTCGAAATAGCCAAAGAATCAGCACGTACATCATACGCGTCCCCCGACGCAAACTTCTCGCCCCGCTCCTTGTCCACATTATCCAACATCTCGTTCATCAGGATGACTTTCTGCTCGAGCTTGTTCAGTTCGTTCAGGGCCTGCGAGCGGTAGTCGGGTTTAGCATCGGGATTTGCGCCCGCCAGCGCCTTCATCAGCTCTTGTGCCGCCGCTAGATCACGCGGGGTCCCGCGTCGGATGAGCTCCTGCAGCTTCGCCGACTGTGCCTCCCGATCCTCCGCTTCTAGTTCTTCCGCGGATCTAATGTTCTGTAATTCAGTCAGCGACCACTCGCTAGGCGAAGAATGAGTCGACACACAGATGCAGATGCTAGGTTCTGGGTGGCCCGGGGTAGCTCGCGGAAGCGATAACCCTTGAATGTTAGGAGCCGGTGCATATCTCGAATGTTCCCCAGATCCTCCCTCCATCGCGACGTCGCACAGATGCCCTCCTTCCAGTTATGAATCAAATCGAGAATGCGCTGCATTACTGGGCCAGGGAAAGGGGGTGGTCGTTCCGGGAATCGCCTGACTAGCTCATTCAAAAACTCCTTTGTGCCGATCTGGAGGTGGAAGGGGTAGCCACAGGACTGCACGAGCGTTTCAAGGAGGGCCAGAGCGAGCATGCCAACATGGGGGTTCCGGTGGTTCGCAAGGCGGGCGATAAGCATGGCGGCTTCTCGGGGACTTGGGTGAGGGTCACGCAAGCGAAAACAGAGAGAGAAAACGAGCTCGCACATACGTATTCGCCTTCTTTTTATTGATATAGTCTGCTACTTCTAAGTGAAGCGCATAGTTCGGTTCTGGCAGAGAGGGGTTACATGCAGTCGTGACGAGTGTTTCGATGGGCGTAACATTCAGCCATGATGTTGGACTGCTGAGCATCGGGACAAGCGAAGCGGAGAAAGGAGTGAAGACGGCGCAACAGCGTTCAAGTCAGACGTGCCTTAAACCTTTCGCTGCTTGTGCCACGAGAGCCAAATACGCCACGCTTACGGTCTAGGAGGTACGTCCGAAACTAGGTATTTATGGCAGACGACCCTAAGTAATATCGTGAGTTTTACGATATTACCATTCATTGTCACACATTCTTACCCTTTTTGCAAGCGACGAGCACTGTGGTAGAATCTGGCAGAGGGGGAATGACAGAGGATTCACGACGAGTCGACGACACGATCCAATTGGAGGGCAGCGCAGAGGTGATGAGGGAAGGAAAGCAAGAAATCTGAGTAACAATCCTTGCCCTAATATACCACAAATGTGAAGTGCTGTGACAAGTCAGAAACTTGACATAGGCACGCGTCATTACCGAAAGAGAGAAGCGGGCTGCCCAATTTGGCAATTGTGTTTCGTTTTGGTGTTCTTGTCCTGTTACTGACTACCAGTACTAGCGTATAGTAGTGTCCATGTATCTCATTACCAAACACCATCATCGGTCTTGAGGCTATTTAGCAAGTTCTCCCGAACTGAAGTGGCGCGCCTCAGGTCTCTTATACTCACTGGCAAATACTACATCATTCGAAGATAGACACCTGCACAGCAGTCAGAGAGACGTGATATACAAGCTCGGCGCGATATACGAGCTCGGCGCTGGTGGAGATCCAGCTGCGCGAATGAATCGGCACAAAAAAATAACCAGGTGGTCCGGAAGCGCTTCAGCTCAGACCCTTACACTTCTTCAAATGACGCTTCATATCCCACCCACTCGAGCGCTGCGGCCTCCCGCAGTGTGGACAGTCAGTTCGATGGGCGTCGTAATGACTGAGTCTGACATGCTTCCACATGCTTCTCAGCTGCATTGCTGATCCGCACCCGGGCGAGCCACACTTGACCATCTCCTTCGTTTTCACGCCGGGATAATGGGAGGCGATATGGGCGTCGATATTCGCCAGTGCGAGTATGGCAGGGCAGCTGGGAAAGACGCATTTGTACGAACGGTTATTACCGTCATTGGCGGGCGAAGCAAGGGCGTTGTTATCTGGCCACACATCCCCTGCGATCGGGCTGAGTGCAGTAGCAGCACCTGATGTTTCCTCAGACAGAGAATGCCCTGCTGACTGAGGCATACTCTGCGTCGGGCGAGGCGCAACCAGTGCCATCGGTGTAGATGAAAGAGACAGCACGTCATGCCCCATGGAATTGCAGCTGCGGAGGTGCTCATGCTGAGCAGCGAACGGAGAGAGACCATCACTGGACCAGAAGAGGGGGAAGGCAAGGCCATTCCCGAGATCGCAGCCGGGCGGTGCTTGCAATTCTGAGGATGTGTTGGTCGGCTCCTCAGCGGCGGCAGCAAAGATATCGTCCGGCCAGGTAAAAAATGATAGTGCTTCAGTAAATAACGGTTGCTCGCAAGACGTTCCTAGTGAGGAAATGTTTGCGGATGTTTCTGCCAGAAGCGAAAGGCAAGTGAATTCATCATATGCCTCTTGTCCTACTGACAGTGTGTCGGACGCAAGCGGGGGATCGTCGAATGAGGACATCAGAGCAACAATGTCGCCGGCCAGATCCGATGACTCCGAAGCCTGCATGGGTGCAGAGGCAGCACGGGACTGATTGTGTAACATCCCAGCGAGCGAAGATTCAGCTGGAGTACGCGAGTCAATATCCAGCGGGTTATATGCAGCAGACGACAAATCAACAAATTCTGCTCGCGTTGATGTACGCTCGAGGAATTGGTCTTCCGTCATCGCACTGGGGGCCGCAGGGGGTTCGCTCAAGAAAGCGATGACAGTTTCGATCTCCAGTAAGGAGTCTGTTATGGAGTTCAAAACCGGCGGTAGTGGGGAGGAGTTGGACTCATCCCACATCGATAGATGGTCCAGATTTCCACTGCTACCCGGCAGAGACTGATGTTCATTTGCTGAGAAACGCTTAGGAGTAACCACGGCGTCCAGCCACCTCTTTTCGGCCATGAAGACCTCCTCCCATGTAGACGACAGAGTGTCGTCTTCGGAGGCCTTGCGCTTCCCGAGAACCGTCTCCGATACAGGCTCTCGGGATTGAGAATATGGCGGCGCGTCCCTTCGAGCTGGTTCGACGGGTGGCACCGGTGAATATGCCGTCGTCGAGTACGGCCACCCGTGAATATCGAGAGACGCATTCTCGTCTCCCCTCGGCCTTGTCCAGGCATCAGCGGAATGTTAGCAAACGAAACATAACGATTTTACTCACAGGATGGCGGCAGCCAGTGGGCTCCACGGGTGCTCTATTTCCGTCCGGTGCATGACGTCGACGAAGTCACTCTGCGATACAAGCTCTTGGGGTCGAGGATATAGTGGCGCATCCCTTCGAGCTGGCTGGAAAGGTGGCACCGTTGAGTATGCCGTCATCGAGTACGGCCACCCGTGAATATCGGGAGGTGCATTTTCGTCTCCCTCCGGCCTTGTTCAGGCGTCAGCGGACTCTTAGCAACCGAAACAGAAAGACTGTACTCACAGGATGGCGAGAGCCGTTGACCTATACTGGTCCTGTACCTCCGTCCGGTACATGACGTCGACGAAGTCACTCTTCGATGCAGGCTCTCGTGGTCGAGAGTATTGCAGCGAATCCCGTCGAGCTGGTTGAATGGGTGCCACCGGTGAATATGCGACCGTCGAGTACGGCCACCCGTGAATATCGGGAGGCGCATTCTCGTCTCCCCCCAGCCTTGTTCAGACGTCAGCGGAATGTTAGCAAACGAAACAGAAAGACTGTACTCACAGGATGGCGGGAGCCAGTGGTCTAAAGTCATTTTGTATCTGCGTCCGGTGCGTGACGTCGACGAAGTAGGGTGAGGGTTGGCGAGTAAGTTGCCGAGAAGGTCGATTCAGTCTGTTCGATGGACCGAGGGGAGGGTGTGGGGACACAAAGCTAGAGCTTGTCGCAACTTGGCCGATGGGATGCACCCTCTTTGACATCCTACAGGCCACCGTATCAGATATGCCACAGTGAATGTGAGACAGAAACAAAATATTTTACCTCGAAATCCGTGGCACTGGCCTCTTCCTGAACCGCTGTCAACTACATGGATATAGAGCTACAAGCAAGCGGACACTCACGGGCTCGCCCAGGCGTCGTTGGACGCCGAAGTTGCAACACGGCCGTGCAGATGAATGTTGCGACTTTGACGCTGATTTTGCTTCGGCATATGGAGAAGGAAGAATGTGGGTAAAGAAGAATGTAGCGGAAGATATTTGTCGACAAGAGCGAGGTGTAGTTTTGCAGACTGGCAGCTGGTTGAGGATGTGGTAGCGGATTAACCAACTTGTGGCGTGGGGTAAGACTAACAACGCGCAAAGCGCGTCGCGCGTTCAAAGTGCCTTTACGCGTGCGCATCTTTCTGTCTCGCGCTTTGATATGACTGCAGTGGCAAACGCAAGAAATTTTGCTTGCAGTGGAAAAAGGATATGATACCGACATGGATGGCCACTGGCAGCCAGATACAGCTGGTACTGGATAGCCTGGTCACCATTTTCAAGGGATTAGCATCGACAAGGCAGTTCATTTCGCAGTCAACCGCTCACATCAAAACATTCATGTCGCGTTCTCGCGATTTTGAAGAGATGTTCACTATGTATATGGCCATCGCACTGACCTTGATCCCCTCTCCGTGGAAGACGAGGACTAACTCGAAACGTAAGTCTCCAGATTCTGAAAAGGGATGAGAATTTGACGGTACTTGTGAAACCAGGTCTATGGTTTCAAAATGTCGACGGGCTTTCTAATGTAACATCCTTCATGAAGAGCTAGAGGAATTGCGTGTTGGCATCTTCGCATCCTCACATAACATTTAGGTATCTTCGGCGAAGCGGGGCAATTCGTAAGCAAACGCGCTTTTAAGAGCTCAGATAATTTGACCCCCTTCCATGGCTTGCCAGTGCGGTCGCCCTTTGAGATGAAGCATCTTCCGTCTGATAGCTGGAGACAGACAACATTGTTATTCATGGCTCTGCTCTGAGCTCTATACATGGATAGCACCAGACCCGTAATCATCAGCAGATGGCGGATCCTCGGCCCCTATACAGCTGTTTAGAGAAGAACGAGATGATAATAGAGGCTCGTGATCGTACTATCTAGGGTGACCAATCACTCTTGAGCTTGCAAGATGCGAGACTACATCATAAGGTACGCCCTAGATGCATAGGGTATGTCGGTGGTTG
Organism: Neolentinus lepideus HHB14362 ss-1; assembly: GCA_001632425.1. Lineage (NCBI taxonomy): Eukaryota > Fungi > Basidiomycota > Agaricomycetes > Gloeophyllales > Gloeophyllaceae > Neolentinus > Neolentinus lepideus. The sequence goes on from KV425601.1 coordinate 37,780, forward strand.
TCTGACTTTTCAACTTTTCAAGAACTAGCATGAATCACCGATTCAACTTTCTGCAAGACATGCATGCGAAGGTGGGAGAGTGATCTGGAGCAGCTCGCCGAAGTATGTCAACCGCATCATAAGTCCGCCGTCTGTGATCATGCACCAACAGTTAATTTAGATCGAGATAGGGAATCGGGTACGCACCACAGTTCATCGTGAAGTTGATCTACTTATCACTCCGGGGCTTGCGAAATGTGTAGTTGTGTCACGGTACATTTCGTACAACACCACAGGCTGATTGTATAGGTTCTTTCCTACCCTGCGAACCCTCCTCCGTGGAAATTTGCGCCTTTACTGGCAGGCATGATTTTCAAATCGTGTATCATCGTGTAGCAATGTTCTGTCAAACCTCGTGAGTACTCGTCAGGATGTTGTGTTGGACACGTACCAAGACTGAGGCGATCTGTCTGATAGGCCGTCCAACTGGAGAGCATATATGGCTGTCTCGTAAACTTATCTCACAAGAGGAGTGATCGGCTGGCTCTGTAGCATTCAGTCACTTTCCTCTCAATGTGAATTTTCGATAAGCCGAGGCGTTCATCTGCTAAAGTTGCGAAGCCTGCGTACAGCGAGGACGTTGTTCCTAGAGCCTGTGAGCGCCACCACTCCAGGACAGTTCTTGGTTGCTTCTCTGCCGCTACGCGTACACAAGTGATCCCTATTCGCGGATGTCTTGCAACCTTTCTTGCGTCAATTGGCTTGATCCCGGAATCGCATCACGTTCGAATGGTCTCGTCACCCTTTCAAGCTTGTCGCGCAAATTCAGAGCAGATACAATTAAATACAAACATTTCCATCGTTCTCCATGGTACACTGGCACAATTAGCTAGTTGATAAGTCAACGAGATTCGAAATTTTTCGGGGGGTCGAAGCAATTCGCACCTTGTACGTACTATAGCAGAGTAGGATCGACGCTCAGCTACAGAGACAGTACAACAGCCCCCAGAGAGAAATAGAGCCGAGGGAATGCTAAACAGCAGGAGGCTCTTCTGCTAAGAGCGACAACTGCAGGCTGCAGCATGGCCGCGTTCTCCGATACACCGGCTATATCCGACAACCCACTGCCAGCCCGACTTCATTCAGCGCCGCTGCCACTCTCAGTGCTAGCGATATTCACCAAAGAGAACTGACTCTCTTCAAACACTGCTACCCATGGCACTTTTTCTCGGTGGCGTCGATAACGTCCACATCGTACCTGGAAATTTCCCTGAATAATCACACTCATGGAATTGCGACCGATGTCTTCTCTCGCGGCTCGCCAGGCCGTTGGCTCTATGGGCGTCTCATTCTTATACTGAAAGGACTAGCACATGTTTCAGGTTCCTGGCGGCACCGAAGAAGACAACCCCATTTCCTTTGCTGCTGCAGCGCAGCTATAAGAACCTGTCAGAATCGCTTTGACGCTCGACGCAGTCCCACCCAGCGAAGATCAAGGCACCTCTCGGTCCGCAATCTCTTCGGTGACACGTCGGAACACGACCGGTGATGCCGATATCTGTGCATTCATCTAGAGAGGCTGCTTGTTTTTTATCTCTACTTGCCAAGGGTCGAGCCCCGCTCCGACCGGACACACGTACATTAAAGACGTGCAGCTACTAGTTCGTGCTTCTTCAAGGTACGTGGAACAATGTCAGCACTACAATTGGTGATTTACCAGCTACTGATGAATTATGTTCTCTCGCAAGTTGTCCCGACTCCGGGTCATTCTGTCGTGCATTTATCATTCGACCAGGAATAGGACCTTGCTAGTTTCATAAACACCGCGCATTCCATGCATCTGAGTGCCTGGATCAGCCCTCTCAACCTTCTCTTGACCTATTGTTGCGTACAGGCTCCTACTCGGCCCTCTGTAGTACCGCTCGATCTCCGGTGGCGGTGAATTGGTTTGGAAGAAATACGGATTGCATGTGTTTGCGAGTCAAGGACTCTCATAGAGGTGCAGTATATACCACCGGTTGGTCTCGACTTCTCTGAGTTGTGGCGACTACTAGGACAGGACTGATGTTGTCGCCGGACGCTCAGGAATGGAGATCGTTCTGCTTTATAATGTCACTCGATCTCAAGGACGTGCTTGATGTTGCTTCTAGCACGAAGTGCTCTTACTTCGAGTTGTTCGTCCCGTTGACCCTTTGAGATAGAGTGTTGTCTGGGTCAGCGCTCATCTGTCCTCGCCACATAGTCGTGGACCAGACCTCGCATCTTATTCGTATCAATCGAGCCGGACCATCTCCTCCGGATACCCCAGCCGTGATAAAGTATTCTGGGTACTGTAAATCTCTTACCTGTTATTGCCGTCTGTATATGCAATCGTGCTGATTCTCCAGTTGATATCATTGTTCATTATGCTTGAACGCTGATAGACCCGGCATAATTACTTATCCGGTGTCACTCCGTTGGAAGCTTGTTTTCCCCGAAGGGCGAACTGTGCCGGAGAATTGTCCAGACTGCACCTCAAATGAAAGACGATTTATTTTTATTCTCCTTGTGGCTAACATACGTCTGCCGCCACCGCCAGTACAGCGGCTATCTTTATTACGAGCGTCAAACGTACACGATGAATGATGTATGTATGTTTAATCAATCGCCGAAAAGTTCCATCCAGTCCCAGTCGTTGACATGCGTGGATGTTAATATTATACAATCGTGTAGTACTCGCTGGGTCACTACTCGCTGCTGGACCGGAGTACGAAACGTTAAACAACGAATAGAGCTTGAAGCTTAAAATTTAAAAGTTTATGTGATCTAGATCGGGCTTCCATACATTATGGGTCCGGTGTCCTTTCATGAAGGGTGTCTTGCGGAATACAGCCAGGGCCACGCGTACTTAGCCGGATCAAGTCGACTCTGAATATGCCACTGCTTACCACGTATGTCAGGGTTCAAAAAAACTTTTCACCACGATGTCCTCGCGTTCCGCCACGACTGCTCATCTATGAACAGCAACAGTACATTCTGCATGTCTTGGTCCGGACGGACACTTGGAAACTCTCCAGGGAATGTGAAGAGATGGCCGCAGATCGCTGTCAACGTAAGTGACTCAACAGACCGAAGGCAGGCGCTGTGCTGATAAACAGACGCAGTACTGCCGATGTACGTGTTGATATCGAAGACTGCTCCGCAAGGTACGTGAGTGAGACATGAGTTCTTTAAGGGAGGGTAGCCCCCGTTTTGACACTGGTTAGGCACGTCTTGACTTCCCTGTCTTAAAGCCTTGTCGACCCCGAGATGAGCGTTCCTAACCTGCGAGAAAAAGTTCTGGCTGTTATGGCTTTTGGTATGACCTTCCAAGCTTCCCGACTGAATTAGATCAAATGCGATCTCGGTAATAGGCCTTGCACTCCCATGCCACTGGATTCACGCAGCGCCTGAAATCTTTGATGACGCAGTTCAGCGTATTGGCTGCGCCTGGGGTTTAGAGCGGCGGTCGATCCTAAATAGTTTTATGCGGCTCCGACAGCCCCCATTGATGAATGCTATGTGGCCAGGACGACATCGTGGTTTGTCAGGGTCTTTGAACGCGGGACCTGGACTAGGCTGGCAGGCTGTGTGCCACGCCTGTTACTTCATAAACGGACGCACAGGGACGCCGTTATCCCAGTTCCACATCCCTTCCTTTCTACTCTCGTCATGGAGACTGTACACGAGATCCGCTCTCTCTTCACCTCTTCTGCCTTCGCCCTCATTCCTCTCATCGCCGTCGGTGCAGCGTTTGTATGGGCACTATGGAAACCCCGTCCGGTACGCGTTTGTGCTGCACGATTGCTAGTGGCAGAGGCATTAATCCAGCAACCAGCTCGACACCATCCCGACCATTGGTCCATCGGGACCTCTGTCCTCCTATATCAGCGCTGTGCAATTCATGTTTCGTGGTCGGGAGATGCTTCAGGAAGGCTACCAAAGGGTGCGAACTACTTGGCTGCAATATGTTTTAGCTTACACGCGAATAGTTCTACAGCGGAGGCATCTTCAAGGTTCCTATCCTCGACCGATGGATGGTCGTTCTGGTTGGAAAGAAGCTCTCAGACGAGCTTCGATCTGCGCCAGAGGACGCCTTCTCTCTTGATCAGGCTTTGGTCGACGTAAGCTATGAGCTGTCATTGTGAAGGCTCTATCCTGATATCCGCAAAGATGTTACATCTCGACTTTGTGTTCGGGAAGAAAGTCTATCTCAACCCGATCCACACCACCCTCATGAAGACCAGGATGACCAAAGCGATTGGTGCTTTGACTCCTGACATGTATGACGAATGCATCCAGGCATTTGAGCAGCACATGCCCCTCACCGATGGCAAAGGTTAGACATCCTCTTCACAGGGAAGAGTTCATGCTTCTGACGCTTGCCCGTCCAGAGTGGAAAGCTGTACCCTGCCTTGCAACCGCACGTCAAGTCTCCACTATTGTCAACAACCGCATCGTCGTCGGCTATCCTCTCTGTACGTTAATCTATTAATATTATACGAGTCAGTAATTTGATAGAGCATTGGTTAGGCCGTGATCCCGAGTACATAAACTTGAATCTTCGGTTCATTATTGACATGTTCCAATTGCGGATGATGTTCTGTCTCATTCCTCGTTTCATGGAACCGTAGGTGATATTACTGAGGCAAAAATACGCTGAAACTGATTCTGTAATTAGGATCGTAGGCCGCCTGGCCACCAACATTCCCTCTCAGATCCGTCTGGGCATGCGTTTGATGAAGCCCGTCCTTGACGAGCGTGTGAAGATACTCGAAGATTCCGACGGCGATTGGTCGGCTCTTCCAGTACGTTTCAGTCGGGTCTCGATCGTGTGCCATCTTTGACGTGATGAATTCACTGTAGAACGACATGCTCTCCTGGCTCATGGCATCAGTGCCCAAGGATGAAACGCTGGATACGATGACCCGGCGAGTCTTGGGCGTTAATGTTGCCGCTATTCACACCATTTCACACGTGAGTAGATCTCGGCGATTCCTGTGCCATTTGGAATGTATTGAGTGTCCTTGTTTAGACCTTCACTCACAGTCTTTTCTATCTTGCCGCCAACCAAGAGCTCATTCCGGTCATCCGGAAGGAGGTAGAGAAAGCTGTGGCCGAGGACGGCTGGACCAAGACGGCTATGGGCAAGCTTTACATCCTCGACAGTTTCCTAAAGGAGGTCTTGCGATTCAACGGTGCCCAGGCGTGGTCTCTGAACCGGATCGCCTTGAAGGATTTCACGTTCTCCGACGGTACTTTCATTCCAGAGGGTACCAGCGTGGCAGCCTGCGCCACGCCGGTGCACATGGACCCATCCGTGTACCCGGATCCTGAGGCGTTCGACGCATATCGGTTCTATAAGATGATGGAGCGCGATGGAGAGGCGAATCAGCATCTGGTTGTGAAGACTAGTCTTGAGTACCTACCGTTCGGACACGGCAGTCATGGTAAGCCGGTTTCATTGATCGACACGTTTGGCTTAATTGACCCTTTCGATAGCCTGCCCCGGCCGGTTCTTTGCCGCAAACCAGTTGAAGCTGATGATAGGCCATCTCCTGCTCAACTACGATATTGAGCTCGAGACGCCAGGTGTTGTCCCAGAACAGGTCTGGTTCGAGGCGGCCGTCCTGCCTCATCAAACCGCCAATGTTCTGTACAGAAAACGCCAGACATAGACTTCACTTCTGGTTCCTTGGGTTGTTACATTATGGGGTCACTACCATCCGAGCGGATTGCTCCTGACTATGTATATTATATTATTCATCTCTGATGGCCTTTCTTCGGCCGCAATGTAACTTTGGGCGCATTCACTGCAGCTTGCATACATTTTACTGTCATTTCGGTGCTGCATTTTGCATTAGTCATCCATAGAATTATTGAGCTGGATTTTGTTTCTGCGTTACTGCCATTTTCCGGGCATGAAGCTTAGCGCGAAACGGTCTTTTCGTTAAAGACAAACTCTTGGCCTTTGCTATGGTCCTTGACTAGGCCTTGAGAGCTGGTATATAGTATTTTCTGTTGAATTTTTAGGGTTATGAGCTTGCAAGCTCTGTAAATTGAGACGGGGGGAGGGGAGGGGGCTGCTGAGATTTCATGCGACATTTGGTGTATTTATTTATTGTACTGCACGCGACTAGTGCCCGTGCGCTCGAGGACACTTGCGCTGCGTTGTCCCATCATCGGTTCATTTAACAAGAGAAAAATCCAGAGATGAAAGAACCGCAAAAATCGTGCACAAAAAATGGTATCGAACCATGCGATCGTGAGGTTCAGGATAATACGTAACCACGCGATCGCAACATTCCACATAAGATGCTGCAATTGTAGACTATGAGAACTAATACTTCGATTGTATGTTTCATAATTAAGGAAATACCTTTTTTTCTTTCGAGCGATCCCAATATTAATTCGGTACGCAGTCAAATATACTCTGGTAGGTGAAACAACCTAGAGTACCAGAAGAGATCCAAGTCATATGGCGAAGCTTAAATACCAGCTGGTATTACAGAGAATCGAGCTAACTATCCGTGTCCGTACAAAAATGGGAAACTGCAATAAGGTACCGAATGCATGTAAAATCGATGGAGTGCGCCACAATTAGGCTTTGAGAATGATACATAACAATACCCTGCTTGTTTGGCAAGCCCAGCCCACTCCGGGCTGTAGTTCCAGTCGAGCTCTAGTTGCTTTTGGCTCCCTCAGCTTAAGGTAAATTCTACATGAACCCTACATCGCCGACATATATTTCTCTCCTTCATATGAAAATAGTCTGATATTTGTCACTGTTAGTGATACCGCTACTCGCTAGGGCACCGGTTGAAACTCCTCGGCCTAATCTACACCAGATTGAATCGTTCAACATCCTCTTTCGGCCTGTTGCTGGCTACAAGAAGTCTGTTTACTGGTCGGATCTACCGGTCTAGTCCCGACTGGCTAGAGTGCCCAGATAGCGCTACATAGCGCTTTTGTCAAATACAAGACGTTAGGTGGGGTTCGAAATATTAAACTTAAGCGCTAACAAATGTTCCAGCTCTGTCACCATTCTCACTGAGCACCTAAACGTCCGCGGGCGATCGTACGCTGTCTCTATTCATTTACGACCAAGCTTGCTGAAGAGATGGAACGTAGTCTAGTGTCATCAATTTACGTCCCCGAGCGCAGGACAGATCTCCTTCAACATCTATCAGTCTTCAGCTACGGAAGATCGTGGTCTCACTCCGGTAAACATGTTCTGCATCCTCATCAATCGGTCTCTGAACCACTCTATTTAAATCACCATAGATGATGTACACACCTGAGATGAATTATGACGTTCTAACTATTATCATGACGTTCCTGTCACCGCACGACTTACGGCAGGCCGCGGCCTCTTCTAGGAGTTTTTACGACGCAGCCACTTTCCGTCTGGTAGAGCACGTCCGGCTCTATCGACCTGACCAAGTGCACTCTTTCCACGCCTTCGTGATGAAGAACCCTATCCCATTATCTGTGATGCGATCACTCAAGTTCTCCCCGAATGAGAAGTCCATACTAGACGACGAAGCTAGTAATTGGAGTATCGGGACCGACACCATCAAGGGTGTTGGACCCATGCTGGCGGACATTCTGGACGGAGCTTCTAGACTCACCTCGCTAGAGTTATGGTATACAGACTTGCTCTTCTGTATATCCCGCCTTCGCCAAAGCCTGAAGGTCTCTTGTCGTCAACTCTCGACTTTGAGGCTCTATCAATTCAACTCGTGGAAAATGACACCGGAGGACGTACAGGACTTGGGACCCATGTTCGCCGCTCTCAAAGATCGAGTTACACATTTGGAAGTGAAATCGATTTTTGAGAGGCCGATCCAGGACGTTATGGGAAGCTTGGACCCTCGCGTTGAGACACTGTCTGTCGCCCTCGTATCTGGAAGTCCAAGCCTGGTGACGAACGGAACGAGACTGCCTTACGTGAAGAATCTGCATATTTCTGGATATAGACTCGTACGCGAGGATATCTCGCGAACGTTCCCAAATGTTCGCCAGCTAGACATCTGCGAGGATTTCCTCGCTAGTGGACTCTTGCACGTAGACCCGCAGAAATCTGACGAGTGGCGCGACCTGGAGACCTTGTCGGGGGACCTCCGCGATATAGTGCGTCTGGGATTGACGAGGCCGATCCAGCATCTGAACCTGGACACATACGCGTATCAGGGCTCGCCCGACGTCAATTTCTTCAGGATCGCCCGACCGAAGTCTCTGTCCATTTCCATCCATTCTGACAAACCCAAGATAATGAGCCTGCTCAAGAGGCCTGACTTTTGGTCGTCGGTCCCGGAGCTGTCATATATGGGGCTTGTGATTAAGGACCTGACTCAATGGTGCGGGGCGGTCCATAATTGCTGGGTAGGTACAACCCGCGAGAGACCCGGTCGCAGTCAATTGGGCGCTAACTGATCGATACGTTAGCCTTGTCTGATGAGCAATCTGAACCTCACAAACTCTCAGTACTTCCATCTCTCAATTTATCGCCGCGAATGGCATCACTTATTCAAAGACATGCGCTCTGTCGATTCTCCTGTTTCGTTGCACAAGATGGCTGCATCCGTCCCCTCTATGGAGTTCATCGAGCTTGAGGTTCATTGGTTGGCAGGAGATCGTTTCGACTTCGAAGGAAGTAGAGTGCTGTACAGAGTGCACCCGGCGACTGTCAACCAAGGTCAGCGTTCACTGCAATTGTGATCGCCGGGTCGTCTCATGAATTTGAAGGACTCGAGCTGGAGAGTATCGAGCCCGACCTTGCAGATTCTATCAGAGCTCAGTATACCACGTCAGAGTAAGTCTAGCTGTCGTCGACCCTGAATTCGCTTTTACCCGTTGCCATGCAGAAAGCGTAACTATATAATGAGATCCAGGAGTAGCCAGATCGTGTGATGTCAGCGACGGGACTAGAGCCAATCAATTGTAGACACTTCGGGAGTTGCACTCTTTTAGGCCTAGCAAAAGGTTGATCAAAAGGGATATCAAAAAGATAATATTTAGGGATGCATTTTGTAGACCTCGAAATGTGATATTTTGACATAGCTCAAAATGGAATAGGAAAGGTTATCTTCAGCATTAACTGGTGCAATTTGCCAAAATATAATAAACTGTTGCCTGATGTAGTAATTCTTTTTCAACTTCAAAAAATATGATCTTTAAATCATGTGACCCCTGCCAGGATAATCCCTTTTGGGGCTCTGCAAGAGCTTATATGGTGGTAACCGCTTTAAATGGGCACAAAAGATTTATTTTTACCCTTGCAAAAGTATTTGCGAAGGTTATGGCAAAGATAACCTTCGGCATTTCATTTTGAGACTGTTTAAAATATTGTATTTTGAGCCCTCTAGAATGTATTCCTAAATATAACCTTTTTGATATCCCTTCTGATCTACCTTTTGCGGGGTCCAAAAGAGTGCAACTCCCGAAGTGAGAGTGCTTCCATCAGATCTATTAGCGGGATGTGACGTTTACTGATAGATTTTTTTCATTGTGCGATAGCCGCGCCTTTGTTCCAAACTGGGAAAGACAATGCAAGGACTGATATCCGTTTTCAACGCAGTACGGAATTGTTCCTGATACTTCAGTTTAAATCAAGCCGCTCGTCTCCTGCCTGATCTAAGTTGAGTCGCGAAGGATCGACGGCCTTCTGGAGATACCGCTGCACCCGATGCTCATTGTCCCTCTGCTTTCAGTTAATGCCACATATTTGCCTGAAAGATGAAAGTCGCGTCATACAACGGTATATAGACTGAAACAAGCACCCACCTGTGGCACTGCTTACCTCCGAGCCACACCACGACTTCATCATGAAGATTCATCTCGTCGTTGCTCTCGCCTGCAAATCCGATGGCATGGATGCCAAATGCGGTCAGAAAGGCGGTCAGAATAGTTGTTCTGACTTATCCAAAAAATCTAAGGCTTCTTACGTCCGGAAACCGACCACACGGAAGGACGACTGTGCCACCACCGAAAACTCTAGACGTCGCGTACCAATATACAATACCTCGAAGTCTAAGCCACCTAGAATGCTCATAGAGGCCGTAGGTGATGGTGCTCCCGGATGTAACCAAGTGGCATCACAACAGCAAGATGTGCTACGCGAGGTCGACCTGAACGAGCCCGCACATGTTGTAGTGCCGCAGAGGCCCCGGCAGCGCGTGACGTCGTTCATGTCTCTTGGGCAAGCGGCGAGACAGCTTGAAGGGAGTCCAGCTCAGGTACGTCACATACCTTCTCCATCCCCATATGCCTGAAGCTCAATATGCCACCGTCAGACTCGCAGTCGTACATCCAGCGTCGTCTTCTCTCGCCCCAAAAACGAAGACACAGACGCGTTCGTCGCTCCGAAGCTTGTACGTACGTCTCCGATCGTCTTCGACACGGCAGGGTTTATGGGCGCGCTATCCACCGCGGCCCAGACGAATCGCCCGCTTGAGACGGTCTGTGACCCTGCAAATCGGTACACGCTGTCGGTTGGGGTCATCTCACGACATTTGGAAGTTTGGGATATGGACGAGAAGTAAGTACTGCAAAGGTACACTATCACACAGCGGGCTCACCTTCTCGGACAATACAGGGACTCGATTGCTTGGCCTGTCTGCATACGCCTCGCAGACCTGTTGTCGTCTCTCCATCGCACTCAACCGCCTGTGGATTTCCTAGACATCGAATGCCGAACGGTTGCGCATGGACGAAAGTTGGGCGGGTCAAAGCTCGAGTATATGACATCCAATAGCCCCCGATCTCTCTCAGGATCTTTGGGCGGCGCTTCGCAAGACCCAAACCATATCCACGTCGAGGACAACTGGCGGATTATTGACACGGAGTCAGAGCGTGTCGTTCATATAGCAAAGGCTGGCACAGAGTGGACATTAGGATGTTGGATATCCATACCCATGCGACTGTTCGCCAGCGCCGAAACAAGGATGTTTAGAATCCAGGTACGAGCGATGATGGGAGGCATGAAGAAAAGCATGGTCATATCAGATCCACTGGTTGTGAGTGTATCGCATCTAAGAATGGGGAAGAAGAGAAATTAGAACATATGTTCCCGCGTGTACCCCAATGTGTACCAGTGTAATGTACGGCGCACGATCCTGTACGATTCATGATCCTGTATAATTCGTCAAACTGTAGAATTCACGATAGTGTACGACACAAACTTTACAAGCCTTCCCGACATATACAAAATAGCGGTTAGAATACAGGAGACTCGACCTGACGAATTGGAAGGTCAATACGCATCGCAGTGGATACTCTGAACAAAACATACCTTCTCTGAAGGTTGCGATGCTATATGCCTCGACAGTGCACAAATAATAGGTGTCTGTCGTGGTTGATGGAACGCGATCACGACTTTGACGCGAACTGTCACGCATGAAGCGGCGTGACAGGACGTGTCTCACGGCGGGCGCCGTGAAAGTGGTTGAAAGCGCTCATATAATTTCCCTTGGTCACTTTAAATTCAATTCTCTGCGCCAACTACAGGCATTCCAGCACGACACTCTATCCGCGGACCCCATGATGCGTAAGGCGACGACCAGGAAGAAGCCAGCGAACGTCCTATCTGTATCTACTCGACAATTTCTGGGAGACGACTTGCCGACAGGTCCTCCCCAAAAGAAGCTCAAGCCTTTGTCCTCTGTCAGTGTGAATAACGGGTTTAGAAGCGAGTATCTTGACAATATTCAGGCCCCTAAACTGCACGTGTTCAGTATAGATAATCCTACGCAGACGGCCTCTCAGAGGAAAGGAAAGGAGAAGGCCGTACTTCATATTCCTGTCGATTCTCCTACTCTTGGTATGTCTTCGTTCTCGCGTATTGGAATAATGTTGATAATCTACGCAGTAGACGACAAGCTGTGGCTTGAGATGTATGAGCCAATGGATGAAGTAGGTCTCCAGTCACTCCACTGGAATTTAAAAGCGGGCAACATCTGACCATAGGACAGACAGACCTCGCCGTTCACAAGAGAAAGGTCGAAGACGTCCGACGCTGGCTTACTGAGGCATTTGAAGGAGGTCCTTCAGGAAAACTGCGGAAGTATAGGGTATATATCACATTGATTTCTTACGGAGGAATTCGCTGACATTTACTTCTTCAAAGCGTCTCCTCGTCCTGAGCGGACCTGCTGGATCAGCAAAAACGACTACTATGCGTGTACTATCCAAAGAATTGGGCTTCGAGATACTTGAATGGCAGAACGGTGTTTCGGAAGGGCTACCTCTCGACGAAGATCCAGGTGAATGAGCACCTACGTCTGCTTTCTGATGATGCTGATGCTTGAGGCATAGACACCTACGGTCAGCATTTCGCGTATTTCGAAGGCGCTATGGACAAGTTCCAGGCATTTGTCACCCGTGCTGCGTCATGCCGAACCATTTTCTCTCCTGGAGCATCCACCAGCTCTCCAACTGGCGCTTCACTGTCTCAGACTTCTCAATTATCATTGGCGACCCAAAGAAGTAATGGCTCGCAAGCTCCCTCCGATCAGCGAGGCATTCCATCAAAAGCTCAAGTCATCCTGCTAGAAGACTTACCAAACATCGCGCACGGGAAAACACAAGAAAGATTTTATGACATTGTAGAGGGACTAGTGCAGTCTGAGGCTCTCATTCCCGTTGTTATCATCGTAAGTGATGCAGGGATTCGGGGCGAAACGGGAGACGACGTAGCGTTCGCGAGTGGCCCGAGTCGAAGGGAAACAATAGGTATTCGAAGTGTGATTCCTCCGGATCTTTGGAGATCCCCTTATGTGACAGAGATCAAGTACGTTTAAAGCACCGGGTCCTGAATGTAGAACTGATACACTTACCAGATTCAATCCCATTTCTGCGACTCTCATGAAGAAAGCCTTGCAGCTGCTGGTAACGAAGCACTTTTCCAAAAGTCTCGCTACGGCTCGACCTACCAAGGATAGTATTGATCTTGTTGTCGAATCTTCAAACGGAGACATCCGCAGCGCTATCATGGCGCTTCAGTTCGCTTCAATCGCCAACACAGGGAAGACAGATGGGAAGGCGAGGAAGAAAGGTAGCTCAGCTGTGCCTAGAGCATTAATCGAAGACGTGAGTAAGCGTGAGCAAAGCATGGCAATGTTCCACTTGCTGGGCAAGATCATGTACAACAAGCGTAAGCAATAATGTCCTTATTGACGGAGTGCTAATCATCAGGATTTTGCCTTGTAGGCAAAGGAGATCCGCTAGCTCCTGCAGCGAGCGCGAAGGGCATCCAGAGAGATAAAGACTTAGACGCTACGTTGAAGGATGCACCGCCTTTACCCGCTCATCTCAAGGAGCATGAGCGGAGAGCTAGTCGGGTTGACGTGGAAGTACGATGGTCATGTCTTTATCCATAACATGCCGACTAAATGAAGGCCACGCAGGTCCTTTATGCAGATTCTCCCATAGACGCATCTCTGCTTTCACTCTACGTGCATCAGAACTATACCCAATTCTGCAATGAACTAGAGGAGGCGGACGGCGTCTCGGAGTGGCTGAGCTGGATTGATTCCAACGGCGGTGAACAGGTAGGCGTCTTCATCTCCCGTTCAGTGGAATATTGTCGACACCCACCATGAACAGTGGTACCAGACCAACCCTAACAGTTTTCACCTCGTCAGTCTTGGTACTCTCCATTCACTACCTTCGCCCGTCCCCCGGCGGTCTCAGCAGATGTACAAGCCTGAGTTCTTCGAGAATCTCAAGCAATGCCGAGATAGCCAAGACGCTGTGGAGGATGTCATGCAGTGGCTATCTGGGATCGCGCAGGTAACTGGAAACGTGTGCAGTCTTTGGTGTGCATTTTGATGGGTTTTCAGATGGACCCAGGCATTGCGGGTGGTACGCAATGGAAGAAGTCGGAAATTGCGATGGAATTAGGCCCAATTCTGAGGGCAAAGACGAACCTTCACAACTCGGGTAATGCTCCATGTCGACGATCACAGTATACCATCTAACAATGCCGCCGAATAGGTCCGTATATACCTCCGCCGTCTCATCGGCTCTTCTCCGCCCTCGTCTTTTCTCAAGCAGCGCAAGGGTCGAAAGCACAGATTTCTGAGGACGAAGTCCCTCTGAAGTCTGGGATGAGCTTTGACGAGGTTGAAGGGCTCGGACGGCAAATGTCTCCTCCTATCCCCACTGACATGCATGTTGGCGGATGGTTGGAAGACGATGACATCGAGGACTAGAAGAAATCACCATTATTATCGAGCTTGTACGACGTTATCATTTGCTTGATCGACTTTTCGCATCTGTTGAAACGCCGTCTGCTTGGATCTTTGTACATGCCGTGCCAGCTCTGTAGCTCTCACTTATTCGGCCAAATGGTAAGTCAGAACTCCTTTCTCTTTATGTTATGCCCCCCACAGATGTGATCTGTTTGCGCTGTTTTCGATCCGTCTTGTCCCTTCTTGCGGCCTTCCATTACGCCCTTTCGTGACTGCGACAGGATATATATGTTGTTCGGCTGTGGCACCGCCATTTTGCATCCCGCAGAAGTGTTGCAGTTGGCATGCGGTGAATGATCTCCCCGCCTGTCCAGTCGTCTGAAATGGAGGTCTAGAGGAAATGATGTTAAAGAAATACGATATAGATGCGATGCCTCTTCATTTCAGAACATATTTGATGAATGAGTGATGGACAGACGGAGGGGTTTCAAGGTCGTCTGAGTAAAGTAATGAAGGTTGTGTCAGTAGTAGTCAGGTATTACGACTCTGAACAGTGCTGACTTGGTACCACGCTGAGTGGCAAACCCAGAACGTGACCATCACGCGATGTTTACGCGTCTGTGACAGCCTGATCAACTTGGTTCGAATCCTCCACGAACGCAACGGTAAACACTCGTTCATGATCTCCCGTGTATCGAGCCTCATTCTTTCCATACTTCATGCAGTTTCACTCAGTATCGCAAAATCAGATTGGTACATTAAATGAATCTTATCGTCAGATCCTCGAAGCCGAAGCTCTGGAACCGGAGACATAGAATCCATCTTATGAGCTGCAACAGTGGACTACTATTATATACGAGCGTCTTCTCTTATTATACGCAAACACGTGGCGTCTCTGCCGCGAAAGCGGTTGCCAGCAAAGACAAAAAGACAGTCACCGCCGCCAACGTTATGACTGCACCAGAGAGCTACCGATCGCGAAGGCAAGCTCTGCAGGTGCGAACCTTGGACCCAAGACGCCTATCTACCGAAGATTTTCTCGCTCTTGGCGGGCACAAAGGCAAAAGTATAGTATTCCCAACGGCACTTGAAGAACCTCGGCGTCTCGTTGCATTGACATACCTGTTTCTCAATAAGGAGCGTGTAGAATTCCCCTCGGATGCTCAAGGATTCCTCTACTGGCACCGTGAACGCGATGCACCCGCCCTCGCGAGCCAGGTCCGCTTCCGCATCACGGACTCGTCGGATCCAGCTACTTTCCGGGACGGCCGCGACTTGCACCTGCTTAATGGCCGGGTGTGGCATATGAATCTATTCGAAATCGCGCGCAACTCGATCCGTGCTGGGATCCGCACGCAGTTGCTGGTCGAAAAGCTCGTGACAAGAGAGTTGCTGGATGTTGCTCTGGCCGTCTCTGTCCGCGAGTCAGGAAAGATTCAGCGCCCCTCCGCCGACAGTCTCCTTGTTTGGAAGTTTGGGCAGACCTTCCAAGCAGATCTCGGGAGCAGGAGTTTAGCGATCTGGGTTTTGGGAAGATCGGGAGGAAAGAGGCTTCATCTTTATACCTCCTTGTACAGATATGGAGCCGGTTTGGTTGAGGGCCCTGAACACAACCAATATACAGGTTGGTGTCCATGAACGTCACCTTAAGATACTTACGAACGTATCCATAATTTCAGGAAGGGCGCTTCTACAGTTTGAGCGTTCAAAGCTCGAAGAGCACAAGGGAACGCGAACTGTCGTCCTGCGTATGGTCAGGATTCTTGACATGGAAAAATCGGAGAACTTCGTCGATATTAGATCGATGCCAGTTTCCAAGGAGGGTAATTTGATGATGAAACGCGGAACGCATGGTGCTTGGTCTACGTGGTCAGTTGACGTCGACAAGCCCTTCAGCAGAATGCACACCTCGTTGTCGGACGGGCTGTCTATTCTTTTCGACAATGAAGAATATTGAGTGCATCTCGGACAGTGTGTGCTAGCTCAGCAAAGGACTCGCCTGACATATCTACCAAGGTTCGAACTTCTGGTAGGCTGAGCAATGGAGACTCACCTGCGACCAGAAAGGTACATGCTTCGTTCGGCCTACATGGCACCGACTGAAACGCCTACGTCCTGTCAACTTTCTGCGTGGCTCAATTGTGGGCTCTTGCTGCCGTGGCTACGCATCGGTCCGCATCGCTTCGCCATGACGCGCATCTTCCCACGTGATGCTTAATTCTGATCACGCGCCATCTCCGAGTCTCAGTAATCCTCCTCACGCCCTTCTCCACATCCACCATTAATGCCCCTCGCACCGCCCTTGAACCTGCCGAAATGGCTGTCAGAAAACGGACACCTGCTGCGGCCGCCCGTGAACAATTTCTGCATTTATTCCGGGAAAGACCACATCGTTATGGCTGTGGGCGGACCCAATCAGCGAAATGATTATCACGTCAACGAGACCGAGGTAGGTAAATGAGAAGCAGGCGATCGGCGCTGCGACGATCTGACTTGGGTGAAGGAATGGTTTTATCAGTACAAGGGCGGGATGCTGTTGCGCGTCGTGGATGGCGAGGAGTTCAAGGATATTCACATTGAGGAGGGTGAGATGTTCTTATTGCCTGGTGAGTAGGACATGACAGTCGTATGACCGATGTCAAAAATGGTTGACGGGGCATGGGTCACAGCCAACACGCCTCACAATCCTGTGCGCTTCGCTGACACTGTCGGAATAGTAATTGAGCGGGTCCGTCCAGAAGATGCCATCGGTGCGTACAAAATTCTCTGCTGTGATTTTCAAGAAAGAAGAGATTCTGACACAAGAAGTCGTTGGTAGATCGCCTCCGCTGGTACTGCCGCGCAGGCGGGCACAGCAAGCCCACGATCATCAAGGAAGAACAGCTGCATGTGACCGACCTGGGCTCACAGCTTAAGCCTATAATCCAGAAGTGGATGGCCGACGAGGACTACAGGCGGTGCGCGGAATGTGGGACCGTCGCGGAACCGAAGTAATGTGTCCCGCTGGGGGTGGGATGATTTCCCAACACCAAGTGGATACTCGCATGGAACAGGTGACGAAGCAACGTAAACGTGTGAAGGATGGATGTATCGCTATGCTACTATGTATTCGTATGTATGTGATAGCTCTGTATTATGGCTGCTGCGCATCGGAGGCATTAGCACTCTTCCCATAAGCGGAAGCCTGATCATTACACTGCAGGATGTTCCGCCAGTCGGCATTAATTGTGCTAAACGTTGACCCTGTACTTACTGCAGAACCGAACACGTCCTGTCAAAACACGTCTTGGAAGAAGCGGTACTCCTCTGTTCTCCCAAGATGAACTGCAAATTCCTCGCACCGCCGTCCCTTAACTAACACAGCCGAGACCTTATGCAAGCGAGGAGAATGCTCGAAACCTCTTCCAGTTAGAATCGCATGAGGGGCATGACCCTATCTTTAGAACGTTCGAGGGACGAGCACCAGAAACAGATCGAGAGTTTCCGCTGAGATCATCTACATACCCGCTCCGTGCCTGGAGGTCAGATTGACGGATGACGCCATGTATGTACGTCGGGGCATATAAAGAGGCAGGCATGTCTCAATCGAAGGACAAACGCCCCTCTTCAGTTAATCTCTACTCGTCATCATGAGCAACTACGGCAACGACAACTACGGCTCGAGCAACCAGGGCAGCTACGGCGGTAACGACGACTCGTATGGGTCGGGCAACCAGGGCAGAGGGGGCAACAACAGCGATTCGTACGGGTCGGGCAATCAGGGCGGAGACTTTGGCGGGAGCAACAGCGACTCGTACGGGTCGGGGAACCAGGGCGGGGGATTTGGTGGGAGCAACAGCGACTCGTACGGGTCGGGCAACCAAGGCGGAGCCTTTGGCGGGAGCAACAACAGCGACTCGTATGGGTCGGGCAACCAGGGCGGGGGTTATGGCGGGAACAACGGGAATGACAGCTACGGGTCTGGTGGAAGGGGTGGGAACGACGACAGCTACGGCTCGTCCAACCAGTCCGGCGGCGGCTTCGGCGGCAACAACAACGACAGCTACGGATCTGGGAAGGGCGGAAACGATAGCAGCTACGGGTCGAGTAACAACGACTCCTACGGCTCGTCGAACCAGTCCGGCGGCGGATTTGGGGGCAGTAACGATAATAACTACGGAGGCGGCAACAATAACAACAGCAGCAGCGGTGGCGGCAACAATGACAGCTATGGCAGCAGCAACAACAACGATAACAGCTACGGAGGAAGCGGTAACCAGAACCAGTCTAGCGGTGGGCAGAGCCAGTCGGGCGGCGGGAACAACTGGATCGACAAGGGCATAAACATGGCCGCGCAGAAAGCTGGGTACAACCTCGTAAGTCTCACTCGATCTCGACAATAGACGCTGACTGACGGCGATTAACAGGACCAGCAGACCGCGGACAAGATCGGAAGCGGCCTCCAGGAAGCCTTTGGGAAGTTCACTGGTGAGTACATGCGCATATATGCGCCCTCGCCCTCGTTGCTGACCCTCGTACGTGTGTCTTGTAGGCAAGGACTAGTAAAGCTACAGCTTGTTGCTTGGCGGCCCGCAGGAAGAAGAAAACGCGTTTCATTTGTACATTAGTTGGTGACAAGGAAGGCATCCGAACGTATACATTGTCTTGGGATGGATCGTAATTTGTCGACTTGGAAGGGTTAATGCGTACACGTCCGAGTGTATGCCCGCGCTCTTGATATCTTGGGACTGCTAAGACGGAAAGATAGAATGATTATTCGCATTACGGGCCACGCATACACCTAGAGTGAGTACGAGAGAAGAAACGAAGTGGCGAAAAAGGCGCTCTGCCGTACGTGTGGCGCATCGTTATGTGTATCTGTTTGTCCACAACTGAGTCTATTTTCTGTGCATCTAAATCTCTCTCAATCACATAAACATATTTGAATCCTCTGTCCAGGCGCTGACCTGCTGCCAGCGCAAGTCCTTTTCATGTGGATGTTTCCAAAAGGACAGAGCACTTATAAACACAAATAAAATCAACGCCATCAGCTGAAGGATCTAGGTCCGCGCCACTAGACTCTACCATGCAGCAATGTTGAATCCAGGTTCGCCAATAGTGTACACACCGAAATCGGTGTGAAGAGGGAGAGGTGGTTGGTAAGTGGATGTGGCATCTGTGACTCCAGAGATTGATTTGTTCGCATATACAGACATTCGCTGTGTCCAATGCATCTAGGCCTGGTCCACTCACTGGTACTGCTCCACCGGGGCAAGTTGGTGTTGTACGCCAGGTAGGGAAATGCACTGGTCTATGAAACCCGTGCGGGTTACGGGTAAGGGCGCCGACGGGTCCGGGCTGGGTCGTATTTGGCTGTACCCGGACCCGGCGGGTCTCGCAAACCGCGCGTTTGACTTGAAGCCCAACGGCTGTGCACCCGTACCCATCACACGCCGGGTTTGTGCGCGGGTACGATACGAGTACGCCCTCGGACACCCGGGGGTATACCCGTACCGTTCCCTACCTGGCAGGCTGGCCACAGACAATCTGTTCGTACCAGATACGGACTGCTCTGTCTCTTTGCGCTAGCTGCTACTAACATGAAAATATACTCCGTCCAGGGGCCGGGGGGCGAATACCAGTTCCTCATGTTGCTTCGATGACTGAGCTCCGAGTCGCTGCGAATGCATGCCAACGAATACTAGTGGTGCGGCGTGTCGATACATTCTGCCACGTCTTGAGGCGGCGGATATTCAAGTATACGCGCGCATACCGAGACTTGAGGCATGTATGACCGACCACGGAACGATAAATGGTAACAGAAGTATATTCGTTACCTGATAGACTGAGGGCTGTTTCATCTGATGTTCCGCCATCTAGACTGTTGCCGACATCCACGCTAACACAGTATGTCTCAACTAGAACACCCCAGAGCTACTTGACTATCGGAATATCAGACCCTCAACAACGGTTGCGATGCAGCTCTCCGATCCCAGTGCAATGTTCCCAATGCTGCAACGTGGCAGGTAAGACGCCGAGTTTGACCCAAGTTCGATCGGCTCACGCCGTTGCTTTGGTGGTCTGTGTCAAGTACACGGCTCAGGTGCATCTCGCAGAATATCCACGTGTCTATCTCGAGTCCGTGACGATGTATGCATTAGAATATCTCTGTGAGTTTGTACACACCAACCTAGGTATGCCCATCTGCTAGACTGGCTGAGATAGACACAAGGGCGTAAGTACTCACGGCGTCTGTCCTCTGACGTTCGCGTGGCTTGGGTAGGATGTGGGAGACGGCGAACTTGGAACATAAGAGTACGGAGCGTCAGACCTACCGATCAAGATACGGTGAAGCCTCCGACAATCTGTTTCAACCTTGTACATACCACAAGGAAATGCACTTCCTGGCCACGTTTTCAAGTTCCAGGACAGTATCCAAAGGCAAGTAGCCGAGCTGTCATTCGAGTCTTTTGTTTGGCCGCAACCTACGGAGGTAGTAGGGACTCGTGTCCGAGCCTTCTTGATGCGGTGTGCCTCATTTTGGCACACGATAAATAGCTGTCTTTGCTGATCCGTCCTCTTATGACCTTATGGCGAGCTCTTTTGCTTCTAGACAGGAAGGTGTAGCACTGGAGCGCATCGTGCGACTCCTTTCTCATTGACGATAAGGCTCTCATCCTGCACATACTCCAAATTCTTCCGCGGCGTCCGCTCACGGTAAGTACTCAAAACAATCAGTGTTTAACCTCGACAGGATGAGAGCTTCACATAGCGACTTTACTGGTTCGGCTATAGGGAGCAGTTGCTTGACTTTACACGGGTATCTTCCACTTGAATTCTGTGATACATTATGCAGGTACAATAAGAGACGGACGGTGATAGCTAGGAGATGCACAGATACAACTATTGGATGACAAATGAGAACTGTGAGTTAGAGTACAAACAACAGACAAGAGGATCACAGAGAGCAGAGCACAACAGAGAGCATTCACAACAAAACGACGAAAAAACATAATGAGAGAGAGGGGGGGAGAAAGATAAAGAACGGAGCCAGACAATCACTAGGCAAGACGGGCTTTCTTGACCGGCAACGATCCTTCTTCTGGCATTGACAGAAGTTCAGGGTGGAACTTCTCCATGTGCCTCATGGAAGAATCAGCCCTCCCCAGATTTCTGCCACAGTACGCGCAGGGCCTACTGCCCATGATATGGACCCAGTGGATATGCCGGGCCAATGTGCCCACGGAGGAAAAACGTGCCGGTCCGGGAGGCCACACTTTCTTACCCTCACAACCCGGCCATCGACACACTATATCACCCTGTTGGTGAAGACTCTGAAGTGCATCATTGTGTGCACTCGTCAAGTGTTGCTTTGTTGACTTGACACTTGATGTGACGATGGACGCGCCACAACCAGCCCATTGGCAAGTTGCGACCTGTTGCTCTGGTGGCGGCACATTCTCGTCAGGTACTCTTCGCCGCTTCTTTCGTGATGATGACGCCACAGGCGTCGGCACCTCTGTTGATAAACTCATTGAAATGGATGCGGATGAGCAGGTATAGTGGTCACTCACCGGCCCTGTCCGTCATTGATCTTTTCAGCGATCTGGAAGACAAAGGTCTTCCAGCAAGGTTGGCGGTTGCCGAAGAGGTGAGTGCAGGGGTCGTTGCTTGCACCTCTTCGAATACCCATGCATCGGCAGCTACGTGTTACAGTCCAGATAGTGAATATGTGGCACACCAAGGCACAGACAGATCATTTACCAACTACATCTGTGCCCTGTATTGTATTCTGACTTCCCTCTTCATCCTCTTCCCCGCCAGGATATACAATGCCGTCCCACAATCTCTCCTCTTCGGCCTTGTCTTCTTCAACCACCGTCGATCTGTCGATAGGCACGTCGTCAGGTGCCGAAATATTTCCAGCAATGTCAGCTGGGGTTGCCGCAAGTATGGTTTCGGCGATGACGAGGAAGATATTTGGCGTGATTGTATCCCCCTCCGATTTCGGTGGCACTGAGCCAGAGACTGTGTTACAGTCCATATAGTAAGTATGTGGCACTTCAAAGCACGAACAAACTATTTACCAGCCTCATCCTCACTCGTATCCTCACTCGCATCCTCGTCCTCTTCACCACCAGGATAGATGATGTAGTCCCATAGCTTCTCCTCCTCGGCCTTTATCATCATCCTCTCGTTGTGTTCTTCGACTACCTTTTCAGCCCTTCAAACAATGTAAGAACGCGTCGCATGCGAAGCAATCGCGACATCTTACCATGCTCGGAGCAAGACAGTAGTACGCTCATCCACAACGGCGACGTCGGGTATGGAAGAGGGGTCCATGTTGTTGAGAGATTGAAAGGTGATAGTGGATCTGAAAGGTAGAAAGGTGGAAAGAGGTAGTGCAACTTCAAGACGCAGTGGCAGACGGGGATAATGTGTTCTGGGGGGGACAGACACAATTTATAGGCCCGCCAAATGTAAACAGACGCAAATTGAGAAGACGCGAGATACCTACCACATCTTCCTAAAGGAGAATTCTCATTGTTCTTCGAAGAGCAGCGAGTCCGATTTATCCCGCTGCAGATTATCCCCTTGCCTTGTCTTCCTCGTATTCATCGCCTTCGCTTATACTTCGAACCATGGTTATGATTCCACATTCTTTCCTTTGTCGCGCGTCCTATCGCGTCGATTCCTGAAATATATCTGACTGCCACTCGGCGACTGCGCGGCGCCAACATCGAGAGCTGCATCAGCACGAAATGGAAAGGATAAGATGATGACTCTCCTGTTTTCTATAGCCTCGAAACCTTCTAGAGTAAGCATTCGTCTTCAGGTGTCCATGTTCTCCTTCCATTTCAGTCTTGCTGGGTATGTCCGAACCTGTCCGATCTGGCTCAACCGGCATCTAAGATTACGCGCCATGATACAAGTTGGTCACTCGTTCCCGTGGTCCATCAATCTCGATATCTTGGATAGCAAATATCGTCCACGAGTTACCTCGATTCTAGCATTTTTATGTTCTGACGTGTTCCATGGGCCGCGCCATGGACGTCGCGATAGGCTTCTATATGCATCTGTGTTCATTCGTATTTCAGCACAACACAGATAGTATTTTGGCCTTACCCTAGTCTCACTCCGAGCACATATTAGACTCCTAGTGTGTCTGTCAAACCTTTCTGCGGATGTTTTGGACGTATAATACTTCCAAAGCCGTGTCTTTAAGAATCTGGGACGTGCGACGTCGTGAAGATTCGTCCACCGAGGCATATCACTCGAGATACGATGTCAATTGACCAATGCCCAACTTTTCTCGTCTATGCAGCATCTTCCCTCCGTGGAGTGGAGGGTGCGGGGAGAGATGAAAATGGTTCTCGTGAGAAGTTCTGCGATCCGGCCATACCCGTACACCCCTCCAAGACATCAGCGATAAATATCTCGATTCTCTTCGGTATATCGTCCTAGCATATACTTGTCTGAGTGTCTCAGATCAAAGAAAGATATCAAAGCGAATCCCGATGACTTGTGAGATGCAGCTGTTGCAGCTGGTCCTAGCTCTTGTCTTCTACCTGCGTGTCCTCTCGACCTTCTGCTAGTTCTCCCTAGTATGGGGAGCGTCAGAAATGGTTACCCCGAAACTCATAGTAGTCATATATGAGATACTAACATCTCTCAAGGCTCAGAACAAGGATGCAGCACGGGAGCTTTCTATCACACCAGCGCTAGAGGGATCTCTCTGGCACGGACCCACCCCTCGCGATTCATAGTGTCCAGATGTTCGTAGACGATAACAGAGATTGTCGTTTGGGAGCAGGTACGACGTATGTCTAGGTATGTCCCTACGTTTTTTCCAGAGGATCAACCAGTCATTAATCAAGTTATGATCGCGTGTCAAACAACTGCGCCACTAATATCATATCTTCCTTCCTTGCAGATTCAAAATTCCAGCGCACGACTCACCACCTCCCGAGTCCGATGTGAGGTTGCACAGTACTCGAGACGTTCCCCTGCTATAGCTACCGCCCATAGGCCATTGGTACAACCATACGATAGTAGAAATAGTCCATGCAGAGATATCGGGAGACAAATGGGCCCTTAGAAACGAGATTACGGTCCATAACGAATGGGGGTAGGGCAGGCGAACCAATCCATAACAAATCGTGACTATAATCCAAGACAAGTCCGAGAGTCGAGAGCGGGCATCAGAGACGACTCGGCTGATGGTCATACGAATTCCCGGCCCGCCAATGATTCCCCCACGCCATACTTGAATTATTCTGTCGCGCTCGAATCACTCGTACGAACACCCGCATGGCCCATCGGCATCGACGCCCCCGTCGAGCTCATCGCATACGCCCTAGATGTGCCCGTCCGCGCCGCGTGATGCAAATACCAAATAACGCACCGATGACGCCTACGACGGCGATGTCTGCAACGATCCCGCCGAGATGATCGCACCGGTGTGCGTAGTTCCAAAGCTTGTGGTGTTACCCCCGCTCGAGCCGCTCCCCAATCCCTTCGCAGAATCGAGGCGCAGGCAGGGTGCTTGCGGCGCTCGTGGGTTGCGCGTCGAGCTGGCCGTTACCGACGGTCACCTCGTCCCATTACTGGGGATGCCGTCGATCACAAGGAACATAAGAGCGGGACCGGGTTGGAATAGGTATGCATTAGGAGGTGCTTGCGCAACTTGGAGTACGATAGATCCGTCCAAGTACGCGACTGAGGTGCGTCTCACAGACTATCCGCGTGTGTATGTCGAGTATGCGAAAATGTATGCATCATAATATTTCTGTGTCTATACACACCACCCCAGGTATACCCGTCTGCTAGCCTGGCTGAGATAGACACAGGCGTGAATACTCACCGCTCTGTCCTCTGGCGTTCGCGTAGCCTGGGTATGATGAGGGAGAGGGCTAACTTAGAATGTAAGACCTACCGGTCAAGATGCGGTGGAGATTCCGACAATGCGCTCAAAACTTGTGCATACCACAAGGAAATACACCTGCTGCCCCCGTTTTCAAGTTTCAGGACAGTATCCAAGGTAAGTATCCTAGTTGTTATCCGGCGCTCTTTCTTTGCCCACCTCCTACTAAGGTCGTAGAAACTCGTGTCCGAGCCTGCTTGATGTGGTGACTCCCTCCTCTCATGACCTTTCGGCGAGCTCTTTTGTTTTTGGACAGGAAGGCTGCCGCTGAGTATGTAGCACTGGAGCGCATCGTGCGACTCCTTGCTCAGTGACGCCCTCATCGTGCGCATCACCCGAATTCTTCCGTGGCATCCGCTCAAGTTACGCCCACGGTAAGTACTCAAAACAATCAGGGTTTGGGTCTCGAGAGGATGAGTGCTTCACATAGCGACTTAACTGGTTCGACTACAGGGAGCAGTTGCTTGACTTTAGACGGATATCTTCCACTTGAATTCTGTAATACATTACGCAGGTACAATAAGAGACGAACGATGACAGCTAGGAGATGCACAGATACGACTATTGGATGATAAATGAGAACTGTGAGTTAGAGTACAAACAACAGACAAGAGGATTACAGAGAGCAGAGCACAACAGAGAGCATTCACAACAAAACGACAAAAACACATGACGAGAGAGGGGGGGGAGACAGAGAGAGAAAGATAAAGAAGGGAGCCAGACAATCACTAGGCAAGACGGGCTTTCTTGACCGGCAACGATCCTTCTTCTGGCGTTGACAGAAGTTCAGGGTGGAACTTCTCCATGTGCCTCATGGAGGAATCAGCCCTCCCCAGATTTCTGCCACAGTATGCACAGGGCCTACTGCCCATGATATGGACCCAGTGGATATGCCGGGCCAATGTGCCCACGGAAGAAAAACGTGCCGGTCCGGGAGGCCACACTTTCTTACCCTCACAACCCGGCCATCGACAATCTATATCGCCCTGTTGGTGAAGACTCTGAAGTGTATCGTTGTGTGCACTCGTCAAGTGTTGCTTTGTTGACGCGACTCTTGATGTAGCAATGGATGCGCCACAACCAGCCCACTGGCAAGTCGCGAGCTGTGGTTGATCTGGTGGCGGCACATTCTCGTCTGGTACTCTTCGGCGCTTGCGTGATGATGACGCAACAGGCGTTGGTACCTCTGTTGGTAAACTCATTGGAATGGATGCGAATGAGCAGGTATAGTGGTCACTCACCTGCCCTGTCCGTCCTCGATCTGGCGTTCGCGGTTGCCGAAGAGGCGAGCGCAACGGACGTTGCTTGCGCCTCTTCACACACCCATGAATCGGCCGCGACATCGTCAGATACCACAATCTCCTCGTTGTCTCCATCTGGCTGCGGTGGCGCCGAGCCAGGAACTGTGTTACAGTCCAGATAGTGAGTATGTGGCACGCCAAGGCACAAACAGATCATTTACCATCCACATCTGATCCCTGTACTGTATCATGACTTCTCCATTCTTTCTCTTCTCCGACAGATGCTGCAATCGCTTCAGCGATCTCAGCTTGGCTTGCAGAAAGTATGCTTTCCGCGAGGACGAGGAAGATATTGGGCGTGATAGTATCTCCCTCCAGTTCCGGTGGCACTGAGCCAGAGACTGTGTTACAATCCAGATGGTGAGTATATGGCACTTCAAAGCACAAACAAACCATTTACCAGCCTGATCCTCACTCGTATCCTCACTCGCATCCTCGTCCTCTTCACCACCAGGATAGATGATGTAGTCCCATAGCCGATCCTCCTCGGCCTTTATCATCATCCTCTCGTTGTGTTCTTCGACTACCTTTTCAGCCCTTCAAACAATGTAAGAACGCGTCGCATGCGAAGTATTCGCGAGACCTTACCATGATCGGAGCAAGACACTCGTAAGACTATCAAAAACGGCAGCGGTGGGTGTGGAAGAGCGGTCCATGTTGTTGAGATTAAAAGGTGATAGTGGATCTGGATGTTAGAGGCAAGAGGGAGTGCAACTTCAGACGCAGTGGCAGAATGAAATAATGTGTTCTGGGAAAGACAGATACAATTTATAGGCCCGCCAAATGTAAACAGACGCAAATTGAGAAGACGCGAGATACCTACCACATCTTCCTAAAGGAGAATTCTCATTGTTCTTCGAAGAGCAGCGAGTCCGATTTATCCCGCTGCAGATTATCCCGTTGCCTTGTTTTCTTCGTATTCATCGCCTTCGCTTATACTTCCGAACCATGGTTATGATTCCACATTCTTTCCTTTGTCGCGCGTCCTATCGCGTTGATTTCTGAGATATATCTGACTGCCACTCGGCGACTGCGCGGCGCCAACATCGAGGGCTGTGCATCAGCACGGAATGGAAAGGATAAGATGATAAATCTCCTCTCTGTCTTCTATAGCCTTGACACCTTCTAGAGTAAGCATTCGTCTTCAGGTGTCCATGTTCTCCTTCCATTTCAGTCTTGCTGAGTATGTCCGAACTTGTCCGTTCTGGCTCAACCAGCGTCTGATTACGCGCGTGATACAAGATGATCACTCGTCTCGTGGTCCTTCTTGACAAATCTCGACATCTTGAGTAGCAAATATCGTCCAACGAGTTACCTCGATTGTGGCATTTTTGTGTTCTGACGTGTTCCATGGGCCGCGCGATGGGCGTCTATATGCATCTGTGTTCACTCGCACTTCAGCAAGGCAGAGATAGTAATTCTCCTTACCTTAGTCTCACTTCGACGACATATTAGACTCCTGGTGCGTCTGTCGAACCCTCCTTCGGGTGTTTTGGATGTTTGTATTACTTTCAAACCCGGGTCTTTAGGAATCTGGGGCGTACGACGTCGTGAAGATTCATCCACCGAGGCGAATCGCTCGAGGCACGATATCAATTGGCCAACACTCAACCTTTTTGTCTCTGCACCCTCTTACCTCCGTGGAGTGGAGGGTGCGGGAAGAGATGAAAATGTTTTTCGTGAGAAGTCCTGCGATCCGGGCATACCCGTACCCCTCTCGAAGATCGAAGTTTCTTCGGTATGTCCTCCTAGCATATACCTGTCCGAGTCTCTCAAATCGAAGAAAGATATCACAGCGAATCCCGATGACTTGCGAGCTGCTGCTGCTGCTGCTGGTTCTAGGTCTTATCTTCTAACTGTCGAATGTGTCCTTCTCGACCTTCTCCCTAGGTTGTGGAACGTCAGAAATGGTTACCCCGAAACTCATAGCAGTCATATACCAGACACTAGTAACATCTCTTAAGGCTCAGAACAAGGATGCAGCACGAGAGCTTTCTATCATACCAGCGCAAGAGGGATCTCCTGGTATAGCCCGATTCCTCGTGTGCCTAGCGATTCAGAGCGCCCAGATGTTCGTAGACGATAACAGAAAAATCGTTTGGAAGCAGGTACCGTGTATGTCTCTACCTTCTTCCATGGTGATATCAACCAGCCATCAATCATATTATGATCGCGTGTCAGTCGTATGTCAAACTGCGCCACTATATGTAGTAGGTGTGTGCTACCGTGCCAGACACTCTCCTTTCATCGCAACCTGTCCCCCCTCGCCATTCTATTCACTAAGTACTAGTGTCATGTCTTCCTTCCTTGCATATTCAAAATTCCAACACACAACTCACCACCGCCTCAATCCATTCTCGGAACGAGGTTGCTCATCTATTTATTGCACAATGCTCGAGACGTTCTCCTGCTATATCTACCGCACACAGGCCATCGGGATAAGGATGATACGATAGTAGAAATAGTCCATGCAGAGATAACGGGGGAACAAATGGGCCCTTAGAAACGAGAGTCCGGTCCATAACGAATGTGGGTAGGGCAGGCGAATGAATCCATAGCAGATCGTGACTATTAATCCAAGACAAGTCCGAGTGGAGAGCGGGCATCAGAGATGAGGAATAGATTCTGATCCAGAGCTGTACAGAGGGGTCGAGAAAGAAACCACAACGCTAAAGACGAGAGCACAGCAAAGCAAGAAACCGAACGATCAGTACACAGGACCCCAACGAAGACAGGATTCCTTCAACAGTAACTCACTTCACTCATCGCCGTTGGTAATACGGGTCATATTCCCCACTCGTCTGATACTCCGAACTCGGCTGATGCCCATACGAATTCCCGGCATACCCAGGGCTCATCTCGTCTCGATAGTGCGGATCCGCCAGGTTCGCGGTGCTCTGATTCCCCCACGCCATACTTGAATTATCCTGTTTCAACGGCATGAATGCGCTCGAATCACTCGTACGAACACCCGCATGGCCCATCGGCATCGACGCCCCCGTCGAGCTCATCGCATACGCGCCCGAAGTGCCCGTCCGCGCCGCGCGCCGTCTCCGAGCCATGCAAATACCAAATAACGCACCGATGACGCCTACGACGGCGATGGCTGCAACGATCCCGCCGATGATCGCACCGGTGTGCGTCGTTCCAGAGCTTGTAGTGTTACCTCCGCTCGAGCCGCCGCTCCCCGATCCCTTCGCAGAATCAAGGCGCACACTCGGAGGCAGGGTGCTTGCTGCGCTCGTAGGCTGCTTGCCGATCTGACCGTTACCGACGGTCACCATCGTCCCGTTGCTGGGGATGCCGTCGATCACGACGAACATCAGAGCGGGACCGGGTTGGAATAGGTTTGGATTGGGAGGTGCTTGCGCGACTTGGAGTACGATAGATCCGTCCGAGTTGACAGTGTACGTGCTATTAAGCTGCATGGCGCGCTGACCCATGTTCATAGCGTGGGTCGTCCAGCCAGGACGCATGAGCATGACAGTGGTGTTGTCAGCAGCATCGTTGGCGGAGCCAGAGTAGCTTGATGCAGGGATAGTAATGTTGAAGTAATCACCACCATACGAAACAGTCTGGGGAATACCGCTGGGCACGGGGCGCGTCGACGCGGCAAAGTAAGAGGGGTAGAAGATCTCCGCCGTGTAGGTGGTAGGGAAGTAGGTGGATATGTTGACGTCGACATTCGGGTTGGAACCAGCAATCATGACGGACGCGTCAGGGAGAAGGAGGGCAGAGGAGTGGTACAGACGAGGGATGGTAGACGAGCCGAGGCCATCGCGCGACCAGCGGCTGCCCTGAGGTGCGTTAGGGTCGTAAATAGCTGGGGTCAAGACAGGGCCGCCGGCCAGAGACATGCCGTAGGGCATGTCACTCCAGTTCGGGGTGTCCCCGGTAGCGGTGGAGTAACCAGCAGTTCCGTTCAAGCCACCGTTGACGACGAGCATCTTGCCGTTCGGGAGGGCGATGAATTGGCCCATGGTGCGACCCTCAAGCATGTCGTCATCCTGCTCGTATGCGGGAGTGGAGCCATCAGCAGGTTCTGGGGTGATGCGCTGGCAGTCCGTGGACGCCGGGTAGTCCCAGGTGTTGATGACGGGGAACGAGTAGTTACCCCACTGGGAGTCAGTCATGTTGGAACCACCGCAGAACAGGACGGTGGGCGTGTAGTTGTTGGCGGGCGTGAGAGGGAGCATGGCGACCGCACCGGACGCGGGGTAGACACGAACAACCTGGCCAGGCATGTCGGGCAGAGGGTACTCGGTGTTGGTCAAGGGATCCCAAAGCACTACAGACGGCTAAGCGGTAATTTAAATTCAAACCGAGATAAACTTACTTGTCGAGTAGTTCGCCTGCACTAACATCTTACCCGAGGGCATGTTGAAAGTGTGGGCATATGCGTTGAGACCGGATGTCTTGATCATGAACTGCATCACCTGAGCTGTCTGGCCGTTGCTGGGGTAAAACTCGTACGTCGGCTCAGCAGCACCACCCTCGTATGCTGGATCTGTGTTGGGATAGTTCCGGTTGATGTAACCACCGTTGACGAAACCACCGATCAGCACAACCGTACCGTCGGCCATAGGCTCCGCCGCGGAATACCATCGCTGCTTTTGCATGGCAAGGACGGCAGGGTTGTCGAACCATTGACATTGTGTGGAATCGAAGTTGTCGCTGGATGTGCAAGGATTGATGACACGGATGGACTTTGTACCGTCGTAGTCTTGGTACGTGGCGTCGTAAGCACCGGAACCCGCGGAGTTCCTTACTGAACCAATGTTGCCTCCAGGGCCAATAGCACCATTACCACCAAACGTAGCGTACGATCCGTTTGGTAAGTGCATGCCCGACGCACAGAAAGCGTTTGTGACCAAGTCCATAACTGTTGCAGTATGCGAGTTAATGTCCCTAGTGCCGGTTTAGCATCGGGACCACCCCATAAGCATCAGACGCACCATACCGAGGCCGACGCAGCATGGCCATTGATTTGCGCAGCGTTACCCTCTACCTTGTCCAGTATGTAGACCTTTTCTTCGTTACCGAGGAACATCTGCCGCGTCTTTCAGCGCGTACTCTGCGCGCACAGCCCCGGAGAACGCACCATCATAGCACTAACTAATGTATCCCCGACCTGGACGATTGAGCCGGCTTTTTGGGCACGGGATTGCGATGCGGCGCCTAGCCATACGGCGAGGAGCGAAAGGGGAGATATTAACATCGTAAAGGTCGTTGCAGAAAGTACGGCTCCAGTCCCGGTAATAAAGAGGGTCTAGCAGTAAGTAGAAGGTATTAGGGACTGGATTATAAGGGCGTGCCAGGAGGTTCGAGGTAAAAGAGTGTGTTGGGGCTATTTTGCCCGCCTGCCAACCCGTTGTGCTTATTATATCCGTGCCGCTCTCAGGCCGAAGTGAGGACCCCGCAACCCCGCCGCAACTGCATCCCCGGGGTCCACGCGGAGTACTCAGTCCTGCCTCAGCCAGGCGCGCGTTGGAACTGTCCAGAGCAACCTGGACACCGTTCTTGATGTACTCTACGCAGTTCTTGTCGTCGTGCCCGACATCGTACCACCCAACTACGCTCAGCGCTCATTTCGGCAACAACAACCGCTGGCTATAATTACCTGATATCGGACAGGTTTTCAGCCGCTCAGTGCCGCTCTAAGACTGTCTTACAGGCTGTTGCCCAACAAATGCATCAACGTTAAACACCCCCTTGACGTCACGGTGAAACTCGCTCAGGAGCTTCGCGGTATTTTCGGTCGATTTTCCGCGTTTTTTGTGACATTCATAATCGCGGACGTCCGTATCCGTGAACGGAAGTGCTCCTGTGTTCGCACCGTGGCAAGCAAACCAAGACAACGAACACTCATGATCAGCCGCCAAGCTCAGCCCACTCAACATTCGACTGTCCTCGGGGGACGGTACCATCCATTAACATGCAGGACACTCGAGGCAACGCCACGACAGATAAACTAGCCTGATATGCGCAGCTGTGCAGGGAAGACGCCCACTACCGACTGGAAGCGCCCACCCTAGTCCCAAAAGCACGCTCTCCTGCCACAGAATGGGACGCCTCACGGGCATGTGGCCGTTCTTTAAGGCATAAGTAGGAACGAATAGGATTTTGCTATACGCTGATCAGCTAGTCCCCCACGAAGGTTAGTTTTGGCCGTGCAATGACTCGACGCGGAACTGGCACTCACTTCATGTCCGGATGTTCGCGTCTCCCTAACGCCCAAAGTCCTTGTGACGGCCAAACATTACCGCGGATTAATCTGCTCCGAGCCACCCGCTCCGCCAAAATCGAGTACTTAACACGCATATAGTCCTATTTTCAGACCCGTCTATAACAAGAACAAAATCTGATCCCATTTCCTAATCACACGGAGACATACCGGCGCGTCATCATGTATGCATGACGACGAGGCTGCCTCTAAGAACTGAAGAACTCTGGAAATTAGAATGCTGACTGACAGTATACGTGGGTGAGAGAGGCTCGGTGGTATTTTGAACGAATCCGAAGATTGACCAGAAGTTCGTCGGAGAGGTGCGCCGAAGGACGTGTGGTAGGCTGGCTGTGGGTGTCCTCAGACCGGGAGGCGAAGTACATCCCTCCTGTCATGCCTTTTGTTAGTGGCATAGCTCGAAGGCGAACTCCAGATGAATGTCCATTTCATGAGTACACTCGATGCCTCGACACAATCAGATATAATGTAATGGAACTTATCACGCACGCAGTGAACATTCCACAAGTCTGCAAGGTGCCGTAAATCACAGCGGAGAACAATCAGCGTTCACGCGTTTATGTCTTGCCCTCACAATGCATCCTGTCTCACGAACTCGATGCTGCAACAGAGCGACATTGATCGCAGACTAACCTGCTCGTCTTCGCTACAATGACACTGCTTTAGTGTCCTCTGGACTGCGGAACAGCCGCCTCCTAACGCAAGTTTCGTTGCGGAAGGCACAAAGAAACAGCGTGAGGAGGCGGCTGAGTCGCGGGAACGTGTCGACGGCCCATTTACGGTCATCATAGTACTTTATACCGTGAGCCGGATGCATAGCTAATGGGAACAAACGTCGATATTGGTGGTAAAGCGAGGTGTAGAGAGTATTCGTGCATACCTGCGTCACGATATCACCTTTCCGACATATGGATGGCGGAGCATCAGATCGTGACTGTATGTCTTGTGAGAGTCACATCTACCACGCTCGTCGCAGCTGCTGACCAAAATATGCGTCCAGTGTATGTGCCGTGCCTATGAGCTCCGGGAGGAGAAGTCGGGAACCATACTTTGTCACCCTGGCAACCCGGGTGACTAGCCATATGGGTTTCCACAAGGCCCTCAAAGTGGTTGACTAGGGCAGCTGGAGTACCTTCCTGCACCCCTTCCATTGGCACGCAAAGTCCTGAGAGCTGCTGTGCCCACAGTCACGAGGTGCGGAGGTGGCGGCGAAGGATGCAGGAGAGGCAGATGAGCCTAAATGACCGGTAAATATCAGAACCGATGAACGACCCTCAGACTTGGAGAACTACCGACCTACGATGGCTACTGTCCATGATATGGACCCAGTGGATATGCCGGGCCAATGTGCCCACGGAAGAAAAGCGTGCCGGTCCGGGAGGCCACACTTTCTTACCCTCACAACCCGGCCATCGACAATCTATATCGCCCTGTTGGTGAAGACTCTGAAGTGTATCGTTGTGTGCACTCGTCAAGTGTTGCTTTGTTGACGCGACTCTTGATGTAACAATGGACGCGCCACAACCAGCCCACTGGCAAGTCGTGACCTGTGGTTGATCTGGTGGCGGCACATTCTCATCTGACACTCTTCGGCACTTGCGTGATGATGACGCAACAGGCGTCGGTACCTCTGTTGGTAAACTCATTGGAATGGATGCAAATGAGCAGGTATAGTGGTCACTCACCTGCCCTGTCCGTCATCGATCTGGCGTTCGCGGTTGCCGAAGAGGCGAGCGCAAGGGTCGTTGCTTGCGCCTCTTCGAATACCCATGGATCGGCAGCTACATCCTTAGCTACCGCATTCGCTTCTCCTTCTGGCTGCTGCGGCGTAGAGCCAGGAACTGTGTTACAGTCCAGATAGTGAGTATGTGGCACTCCAAGGCACAAACAAATCATTTACCGGCTACATCTGAACTCTGTACCGTATCCTCACTTGTCGCTTCACCCGATGCCCCACCAGATGCCGCAATCGCTTCATCAATCTCGGCTTGGGTTGCAGCAGGTATTGTTTTCGACATGACGAGAAAAATTGTCGGCGTGATAGTATCCTCTCCGTGAATTGTCTCTGGCCGGGATTATGCGATGCATTCTGTCTGTACGCGAGGTAAGTACTGGCATGGTCGACCTCCTAGAAGAGAATCGGTCCCTGGGATCCCAGTCGGACTTGATTGTCAGCAATCTCAAGTGTCGCTGCGGTTGGGGGATGCTGAAGTCAGATGTTACTGTCCCTCTTATATTGTAGGGGCGGCCAGGGCACTGGTAAAATATGTCCTGCTAATTGTTACCGCGGACAAGAACACAAAGAGAGCATTCAATACGTTGAGGATCGCAAGGAAGATAAAGCAATACTGTGCTGTCGCACCGATCAGATTGTCATCGACAATACGGGAGCACCGGTCAAACGGATTGTACCTTTGAAATACAAAGCAAATAGGTCATTGCGAAGGTTTCGATTCATCTCCTAGGAGTAACGGCACTATCTTTCACCGTACGACGCTGAGATAAAGAAGATTCAGCGCCGCTGCCGCCCTTTGAGGGAAGGCACAAGAGAGATTCCGTCCGGCATCTAGCGTGATAGGTTCCTCAGACTGGCAGTGTGCAGGAACGCCATCTGTTTTTAATCCCTTTCATGACTTTCAGAGTTATCGCGTGAACCGGCCATTGCGGTTGCGCATCCTTCAGCAACCGCCCTTCCCAACATGAACAAAGGAAGTAGAGTTAAAAGAACAACTAGTACACGCACAATGTGTCTGGGGTTTCATTATTGCATGAGGCACAAAACACTGCGAGCGCGCTAATGATCCGCGAGGCAGCCTCTCGCGGTGCGATTGGGAGGGTGAT
Source organism: Neolentinus lepideus HHB14362 ss-1 (assembly GCA_001632425.1). Classification (NCBI taxonomy): domain Eukaryota; kingdom Fungi; phylum Basidiomycota; class Agaricomycetes; order Gloeophyllales; family Gloeophyllaceae; genus Neolentinus; species Neolentinus lepideus. Next base: position 73,258 of record KV425601.1, read on the forward strand.
TGTCCAGGGACCCCTTCGGAATCATCGGAGTCGGGAACGACTCCTCTGGCGGAAAACTGAGGCGGGGTGGGGCGTTTTTTGAATCCATCGAGTTTTGAATGTGTTTCTTGCACATCAGGAAATAGCACTTTTCTACGGCTGCCTATAATGGTTAACCGGGTCCATAGGTAGCTGTAGATACTCGTAAGCAGATAAGGGCCAGAGGTAAATGTGCGTTTCCTGAGGCAACTGCAGGGCGAAGAAGGGAGAAGGGTCAATGCGTCAGATTGCATTAAGGATGGAATCAAGTTCCAAGCTCTAGCATTGCCGTATGTCAAACGTTGAACGTTGAACGTGGAACTTGAAAGGACGATTCGAAGTCAGATCGTCTGATTTGGAAGTCGTGATTGTGGCGCTTTGAGCCTTCGACGCGTCCTTGACCAGTGACTGAGACCACCTAATCAATTGCCTCCAGAGTCCAATTGCAAACCCACAATGTGAGTTCAAAATTCGATGGAACCTCTTCGCTTCTGTGACCTAAACAATATCTTAGGCCTCCGAAAGGATCAGGGAAGCGTAAGCTAGGGAGCACAGACGGTTCTGCTACCCCACAGGGACCCGTACGTCTGCACTAGGAACGAAGAGCTGTGCCCGTTTGCCCACTAACCATGTAGCTTCGTACAGACGCCCGCGGAACAATTTTCATATCTTCATGCACCCCGTCCGTTCAAGAATCCTAACTACACTAAGAACGTGAACAGGAGAGCCAAGAATCTGAAGAATGTCCTGACGCAGGAGCGGGAGCGGGAAAGGATGGAAAGAGATAAGAGACGACGAGAGAGGGAGGAGGCTATGGAAGTGGATGGGGATGCTAAAGATGGGGTAACTGAGGACGATATGCCTTTCTGTGAGTACTGTCTCTGATAGCGCTGGTGCTATCGAAATATGAACGCTATATTACAGACACTTCCATCGAGGCACCTCCGTCTGTCCTTCCGCAGCGACGTTATTGTGATATCACCGGTCTAGAGGTGTGTGTTGACGTTCTGTGCAACTTAGTTCAAACTGACAGCAGCAATGTAAGGCACCGTATACTGAACCCGCGACAGGTCTAAGGTATCACGACAAGAGTGTATATGAGCTAATCAAGGGACTCGTGAGTGTTCCCGCCCTCTTGTACATGGCCATTCTCTGACAATCACCTCAGAGTGTCAGTGCTGCGAAGGACTATCTGGCAGCGCGGGGTGTAAATCCTATTGTGAAATGATACATGCACTGGTGTATGTGGCGAGGCTATTCAACCTATGCCTATGCAGCAGACCTAGTCTCATGCATCGGTCATGGCCATCGTTCGTATAAAATACGGTCTGTACATCTAGGATACATCAACCAGCGCCAAGACACCCGTACTAACTCTTATTTGCGACGAATCCACGGTCTAAACTCTGTCATGGAATTGGCGATTAGCGGCATCCATACCTTTCTCAACTTCTGCATAAAGAGCGTTTACTTCATCCGCGTACAGCTTCAGACATACCCCACGCCGAGGTGTACCCTTTGCGGTATGCTCAAGAGGTTTGGCAGAAATGGTGACGACAACCATCTATTAGGTAGGGGTAATCAGCCATCCAGCAATTAGATCTGAAATGACGGACACTGTACATTTCTCTTGATTTGACAGTATTCTGGTGAACGCACGTTGGTTTTCTCGATCGTTGGCCTGTGTACATAACCAAAAGGCTAAGCGGTCGTGCGAGCATAAGATGGTACGCACCAGATAAGGTCTATGAAATCCAATAGCTTCTTCTTATCCCCGACGGGGACCTCGAAGCCTGCAGCGGGCTCGACAAGCAGGCCAGGCTCAATGTGGCTTGTGCCGAACATTATAGTTGACATTATATGCTCATCTTGTGCAATGCTGGTCTCTGCGATGCTTTGATAAACACACTAGCTTGAGTACGAAATAGGTATTCACGAACCAATGGGCACCGGGTTCACCTAGAATTGGAAACATGAGACTGGGCCACGTTGGGAGGCAAGTATACTCACGTTCTCGCCCGTCGAAAGCACGATTTGGTCATCCTTGCGTCCGAATACCCTCCATCGTGTCGTGTCTGTTGGGTGACGTTCTAGGAGGTCCCCGACTGCAAAGACACGTTTCCCGTCGAGCTCAGAGTTTGTGACGTGCGGGAAACATATCTCCGTTGGCTGGATCGACACAAGGAGCAACGTACACTAAGCATCAACGATAGCCATCATCCACGGTGGCTGAGTCACTCACAATCATGATGGGTTCAAAGATTCCGTCAAGCTTATCCTCGGGCTGCATGACAAACTCGATATGGTGAGAGAACTTGAAATACTCCCACTCATCAGTTCCAGGAGTGTCCTTTGGAATGAACATCGTTGCTGGTCCAATTTCTGTGCTTTTAAAACGAGGCGTGGGTGAGAACTCACACAGAATATGCCGATACAATTCTCACTTTCCCCAGAAAGGATGCATCGTGACACCCGCATTCACGAGCATGTCTCCAATGGCCTTGTTCACAGGAGCACCAGAGTAGACCTATAGATACATCAGTTTCCTTTGCCAAAACCTTGCACAAAACCTGAGATGCAGGAGGGCAACGCACGATACAGTCGAGCTTCCGCAGTGTCTGGACGTTCGCTGAGTCACGTGACCAAGCCTGTGCAATGTGTCTTAAGACCACTGCACCGCACTAGGGGCAGGATACGTACCTCCACAAAGACAGGCACGCAGAAGACAATGTTGCACTTATCTGATACCCAGCTAGACAGAAAATTCGCAGGAGTAGGAACCGTCGGAGAAAGGGAGGGCTTGTAGACCGCAAAGATTGCTCCACTGGAGAGCTAATTTATGGTGTCCCTGTGAGCGGACAGATTCTGAGTTGAGTGAGAAGTACACTTACCGGCCACTGATGAGAGACAATCAGGTCAATCAGTTTTAGAAGCATTATGAACCATATGACACTGACCATCAGGCTTGCCAGTCCCATCGCATCTGAAGACAACTCGTAAAAAGAACATGCGAAGGTCCAGGGGTATTTGTATCTTACGGAACATTGGATTAGTGTGTGCTGCTATGCGTTTCCCTGCAAGATCCACATCCCCATAACCTATAAGGACACGTCAGCTTCGTCATATACCGATACATTCCCGGAAATACATGTCTTACATGGAATATTTGAAAGATTCACGAGCCCGCGCCTGGTAATGGGAATTGGCTTGGGAAGCGCAGTAGTACCTACATATTGTATCAGCCACGAAAGCGAGGGAAAGACAGGAAATATGCGCACCAGAAGAATGCAAGATGACAGTCACGTCATTGTCTCCGATATCCACAACCTTACCTGGGCCAGATGACTTCGCATAGTCGGTCGGTTTGATCATAGGCAAAGGCTCGACTATGAGGCCCTTATCGTGCAATATATCGAAAGCGCCACGCATTATAGCCTGCATGGCAGGATCTTCGCTAACATAAACTTGACTAACTCCTGTAACCTCGAGGAGATGCGCGGTCACGGTCGGGCTGTTTCGCGGAGAGAGCGGGAATGCGGTGTATCCCAAGCTCATGATCCCAACAAGTAGGTAGATGTACGTGAGAGTGTCTGTACCATGATCAGAATCAGGAGTGAGCTTGTCCAGAAGGAAAAATACCTGATATGGCAAGAATGCCGATGACAGGGCGCTTTGAATCGTTGCGCTTGTCTTGTCTAGCGTCGTAATAACCTGAGACAATGCTCGCGATGGTGCTAATACTCTCCCATGCATGCCTGTAATCTATGTCGTAGCCGGTGCTGGTCTCCAGGTCGGAATAAGTGAAGACGACATGATTCGGACTATTCTTGGCATGATATTCGTAAAGTCCAGGTACGGAGAGACGATGGTCGAAAGGCGCAGGTTTGAAAGTGGACGAATTGACCCCTTGGGGAGTAGGACGAGGAGACATGTTTCGAGCTGCTGTCTTTGGGGATGAGGGACGTTGATGATTGCAGAATAGACCTTTAAGAATGCGGCTCATGTCTGTCGGATAAAGATGTCAGAGATAGCACTGAGCATCAAGATGGTGTGTTATGTGGGTCGTTTCCGGTTCACTCGTCCTGCACCGCCAGGTGAGTCATCGAGAACCCTGAAAATGGGACATGAGAGAAATGTCTGGTATCGAACATCACAAAGATTGGTGATGTGCTGGCTGTAAGCTTGCGATCTTCCGGTAAGATCTCTGAGCAAGTGTATTAGCCACTTCAGTGTCTGGGGTGGGAAGAGTTAGGATAGAAGGTCTGCGGTGTTGATTGTTCAGCATTAGAATTTTGAAAGTCTGGGATATTCTGACTGGTAATTGTTAGAAGTGTTTGTGACATTCTGGTTATTGATCACCAGAATGTTCGCAAGTCCATATGACTCTACTCTGTTACATCTTCTCGCCATTATATCAGATTCTGATATCAAACTATATGTCAGAACGAATTCTAGGACTGTCCCAAGAGTACGTGAACTCCGAGGTAAGCGTTACCTGGTCTTACCCTTATTTGTGCAGTATCGGGTTTGATGGTTTGTGCACTTTTTGTCCGTGAAACCCCGGGCCGCAGCTTGGTTCCTTGCATTTGGATACTACGCTGGAACTTGAAAACGGGCGCAAGGAGTACATTTTCCTGTGGTATATATAAAGCCTTCGGTTGTTGAAGTCAAGTCCTGCCGTATATAGTAGTCTCGATTGGTGGTGTGGCGTTCCGTGCTCTTATGTAAGTTCACACTCTTCTACACCCTGCGCGAGTTACCCGATCATGAGAGGATAGAATCGGTGGGTACTTACTCCTTTGAGTCTATCTCAGCCGGTTTATCGCAAGGACATAGATATATCTTGTTGGTGGACACCAGATGGTACTAATATCAGGGCAGGAAGTTTTCCTGACACATCGGATGGTTGGACGATACGAGCGCAAACGATTTATCCTCCGTTTAGGCAACAGAGCTCGATGATGTATTGAAATTGTCGTACATCAGAGGATAGTCATCACTATGCAGCACAACTTCAAATAACGATATAAATCCGGCTGGCGGTCAGTACCAGTCAGTCCAATATTTTCTCTTACTACCGTCAAATTATGTCCTCCTTCGCTCATCACTCCTCCAGCATATCGTACTTCCTGTACACATGCCTTCTCTTCACAAAGTCAGACATCAAAACTACAGTAATACCAGTCGTGGGTTTCCCTTCACCTTACTTTCGCCACGCTATCAACCTTATATCATGATCTACTCCTTTAGAGTTCATTGGCGTCGGCAGCGGCGCCTTTAAACGGTCCAATTCGCTTGCTGCAAGTCATCTTCTGGGTCTGGTTCCATGTTCTCCAATTTGATGTCTCGAACCAAACACTTGACCCCGACGAGGACGAAAAGAACAAAGGAGACCGCCCCCTTCCAGCTAAGCGCATGACCTTGAATACCGCCATTCGCTTTCGCTGGATATTGGTCCCTGCCTGCTGGGTCCTCTCATGGCTGTATAGCGTGCAGACGTTGTATGCCAGTATCGCCTTAGTCATCCTGACGATCGTGTATAACGAATTTGAGGCACATCGCCGCCACTGGGTCATAAGGAACATTGTGAATGCGCTTGGCTTCTGTTCTTTTGAGGCTGGCGCTACACTTATTGCGGGTATGCATCTCGTCCCTCATGTTTTTCTTCATAGCGTCCTCATCGCACTTACAAATTTACCATAGGATCGGACACATCGAAACTAGATATAGTCGCAGTATGGTCGATACTAGCAAGCACGGGCATTTTTGCTACGACCATCCACACACAAGACTTCAAGGATGTCGACGGAGATCGTGCCATAGGTAGGCAAACGATCCCAATCGTATATGGAAAGCATGCACGATGGACGGTGATTGGGCCCCTCCTTCTCTGGTCCGCTGGATTATCAGTCTTCTGGGGTCTCGACGTAGCTGCGAGCGCTGCGTTTGTCCTTCTCGCGATGTTTGTCGGAGTGCAGTACATCATAGGCAAGACGGTAAAGGATTATCAACTTGCGTTCTACTGGTACAATGTAAGAGAATATCCCCTATCTTGGCGCTATTTGCACCTGTGTTACGCGAACTAACGACTTATCTTGATTCAGGTTTGGCTCACGATTGCCCATGCGCTTCCTGCGTACTATCGGTTGAACTCCGCGATGGTTTCGGGCTATTAAAGGCAGATATCAGACATTTATAGACTGGAAACTCGTTAGAGCCTAGATTGTTGGGGAACAATAGTGTAGAGACTGAGTAGAGTCTTGCCACCATGTGAATATGTGCAACTTGAAACTATATGTATGTGCTCGTGTTGTTGTATTATCGAATCCGTTCGTTCCTCCGTCGCTACGCTGCTGCCTCACATAGATATTGTTTCCTTACTACTGAGTAATCAGACTTGATGTCATATGGATAAATGCAGATTATCCTACACAAAGTAGCATATGGACCGCGGCGGGTCACCATCGAGGGGCCAGTTCCGTAGCATTCCGGACATTTGAATTCATTATTTAAATAAATAAATAATCCATAAATTACCGGTCCGATGGAAGTAGATAAAAGATTAGGGGATCGTACATTTCCTGATGCGGCCCATCAGCGTCGCAATTCTCTGTGTATAACCTAAACTCATACCTTTCCCAAGCATACCAACAATATAACACGGGCTCATAAAGCATCAAGTCATGCGGCTTATCTACATCATTTCTTCCTGAAGGAATCGGAAGGCAGGTATGGATCACATGCTCAAGAATACATACGTATACTCTGCTTCCTCCCCATTCGCCGCGACGGTTCTCAGTTCTGTGGAATCGATTCAGGGGCCTCCACGTCCGCACACTAGTCTACAAGCCACTGTAGGGGTGCAGCTTGATCCGAGCAGCCCAGTATGCCGTTAGTCTCGCTGATATGCCACAAGACACATCCTATAAACGCTGTACCTGAATGGTCACCCTTTGTCAATAGACCCTTTGAGTTCTCGCTGCACGCTAACTGCCGTCGTAGTCGCAGTCTTATGTCTTCAACCACCATCCCTGGGTCTGCCGCGAGTGAAGGATCGCTCTATGTCATTCCCGCGACGGATCCCGAGAAAAAGAGGTGATTCCTTCAGTTCTGTCTAGACCCAGAGTCGAGTTATCTGTACTGATTTGCTGCAATACAACAGGCTCGTAACACAATATGCCCTAAAGAAGCGCATCTATGGATGGACGAGTGCCGTTCCACGCTCTGTCAACGTCTCTAGTCTCTCAAATGTTCTCGATGTGGCTGCTGGCACCTGTGTTTGGACTATTGATTTCACAAATATTCCAGAAGTGAGGGCCCGACTCAAAGTTAATGATCACCACAACACAACACACACCAACCCAGTGCGACTTTATGCTTGCGACATCGAGACAAAGTTTTTTCCAGATAAGAACCTTATTGACCAGCTCGGAATCACAACTTTCCAGCATGATGTCACGAAGCCGTTCCCTGCTGATATGCTCGGAAAATTCGACATCGTCCAAATCAGCTTTCTTTTGCTCTGTTTGACAGAACAAGGGTGGACAAATGCTTTGGCTAATTGCCGACAGGTGTTGAGTAAGAAATTCACCACAGCGTTGATTGGGCTTTCCAAAAGCTGATGTGAAATGATGCAGAACCAGATGGAATTCTCATGCTTAACGAGGCTGACCCTGTCTTGTACTCTACCGACTTTCCGCCCCCTCCAGAGGATGCTCCTAGTCACGATCTGACTGCCTCATTGAGCATCCAGGGATGGCTTGGAAATGCTAACCGGATCTATGCCGCCTTTTCTGTCGAAAATGGCTTCATTCCAGAGTCAGATACATTATTTTCTGTGAAAGCCAGCACATGCTCACCCTATCCTTGATGCAGCCTCACTTTCCGCCTTCCCGGAATGTTGGCTGCTGCAGGGTTCAGTATTATTGACACCCATCGAGCTGCTGCACCATCCGGAAAACTCTGTAGGACCATCGCCGGAGGTGATCTTGCGGAGTTCGAGGAGTTCTCAGTGGAGAATCTCGAGTTCATCTTTGAGCACTTTGCCGCCGTTTTGATGGCTAAAGGCAAGCTGCAGACCCCGGATGGCAAAAAGGTGACAACGCAGGAGGCCTTGGATGCAATGGTTGCAGAAGTGAAAGAGGGTATCCGCTCGGAGGGCGCGCTTTCCTTAGGGAGGTATATTGTCGCTCGGAAGGATGGCGAGTAGACATAGTTGCAGACTGATTGCGCGCATCATCAATCATAACCCTTTATCGGTATGAAGGGCAAGGATAGATTGAATGGAACATTGAATCCTGTACTCTAAACCTGCGATCTTGATACTTGATAGAATACGAGAAATTATTATTCCAGGTTTTCACATTCTCAAAAAAGATGTTCGGGTTGATTTTGTGGAAGTCCTACATGTGGGCACATCAACGAAGTTTGGAGTCTTCGTGGTAATATGAACAATTATATCTATGAATTGTTATGATATGCAGTGCTAAAATTGCTTAGGAACTTTGATAATGACATTACCAAAAGAAGGCAAAAGAAAGGAATAAAGACAAATATTTGCACAAAGATGAATTTGACAAGCTCGCAACCGGTATGAGGAAATTTCCAGTCTCTAAGCCTATAAGCCATCCCATCCGGCCTGGGCCGCTCTCGTCTGCCCTTGTACATAGTGTTGCATGGCCTCTCATAGACCCTTGCTAGCGTAGAAACTGGACATGAGTCTACTTAGAGCTCGCCGGGATATCCGAACAGCGGGAGGCTGATATCGATAGGGGCCGCTACGATTTTTGTCGGGAAGCTATGCACTGATCGTTCAGATAACTGTCAGAAGAACACTTCAACAATAAACTTACGTGAGTGCTGCATCAGAATATCTCATTAGCTAGCCTCGAGGACGGATTCTATCTACTGTCTCACTGCATAAGTCATCATCTTGTCGAGATTCCACAGCTGCCCGGGGCCACCGACTATCGGCCAACATCATCCATCTCCGACTCGGAGTGGTCTTCATCAAGCCCCCAGATGTTCTCACAGTTACAACACGGACCCACATATTTTGTGAAACATCATTGGTTGTTTCCTTCGCAACTTGTACTAATGTTCAGACCTCCCCGACTTTCCAATAGGTACTTGGGTTCTATCAATGCAATGGTACGGTCTGTTTGGGTCGGGGCATAAAGATTTGCTCACATTCCTTGGACTGATCATGCTCCGTGCAGAATGACTGTGATGCCGTCAAATGTACTCCTTGCAACTGCGAACGAGGCATTAATCATTTCGTATGGGTATAAGTATATATATTACGTCTTGAAGATTTGGGGGTGCCCATATTCTTTGCCGCTTGACTGACCCAAGAAGGTCCAAGTACTGGGATAGAATATTCACTGCTGATTACAAGCCCGTCTATGGAGTATGGAGGAGATTAATCCTCAGTCAATGTCAGTGGCAATTTATGGAGTATTTTCCATGTAGCTCACATGACTGTAATCGGTTCTAATCCTCCAGGATAGCGCCACTGGTGAGTCCATACCTGGCACAACTGATTCGAGAGTATTAACCATCCAACCTCCCAGTTCCTGGCTAATTCTTTGAATTGGCTTGCTCTCGGAACCCTAATCGTTCAAATGTGTTCGTAAGGTCTCATGTCTGTCGTCGGTCACTGCTCCTAATGTGCACACTCCCTTTCAGATCACTATGTGCAAAATTTCCCGAAGGATCGGAATGGCATTCGTGCCCTGGGTATGTCTCTTCAGCTCCTGGAATTGTCTACACTTGACTCCGAATTCAGTTTGGGGACTATTTGTCCTAGAACTTGCACAAACGGCAACGACAACCCATCAGGCATGGTGGTATAATGTGAGAAACTGGAACAAGCCGTCCGCTCTCCTGACATTCCCTTGGTCTGCAATGACCGTGCCGATGGGCGCAGGAATAAGTATGCACTCTGTCGTATGTCTCGATATTGTCTTCTGGTAGAATCACGGATATAGTTGCTGCGATTGCTCAAATTTTCTATGCATGGTTCAAAATTCTTTTCATTCCTGATCATGCAGCTTTCTGAGGCAGATGTGAACTGATCTTTAGGAGAATATGGTTTCTGTCCTCTACGGTGGTCTTCCGACTCATTGCAGTTCTCATTGTTCTAGTAAGTCATTGGAATACAATGTGGCCTTCTATTCGTATCTGAACCTTGGTAAAGCTTGCGCTGTTGCAGTCCATCACATCCATTGTGGTTTCGATAATAGTAAGCCAAACCTCGGCATGCTCGGGCAGCATCTCACACTGGCACAGTTCATCCTCAACGCTACTCCGAGCAAGTTGCTGCAATTGCACCCTGGGTTCGAAGTACGCTCATTCCTGCAGGTTGCCAGCGGGACACAATATTAACTGCTGTTGACCATTAATCTTTTGTAGCTGTGGATTGCTTCCAGCTTCGTTGTGGACGTAATCATAGCAGGATGTATGCTCTGGATTGTGAGTACAGCTGATAAATGTATTGTTGATATGTGCATTGTCTTTGGATGGGCTGACGACGGTGAACAGCTTTATGTCAAGAAAAATCAGAATATGTGGGAATACTCGAATAATGTCCTCGAGCGGTTGATTGTCATCACCGTTGGGACTGGAACTGCAGTCGCACTGTGCGGGGCCCTGACTCTGACCCTCTTTGCCACCACTGTTGGTGCAAGTTTCCAATATCTTCCCGCGTAAGATACTCCCTATTGTACAAGTTCTCAGGCTGACAAAGTGTGATCACTAGTGCATACATCTGGGGAAAGCTGTAAGCAGTAGCACTGCCATATTTGTTTACCCTATTGAACATCCTCTATTACTGGCAGGTACTCCAACAGTGTCATGGTCAGTCTCAATGCCAGGAAGTCACAAGCTTCCGTCGTGGGAGCGAGCACGCAGTCGGGCTCGTACCCCATGCGAATACAAGTTGCTCGCAATGTTATTCACGACGCACCGGATGCTCTTGGGAGTTGGGCAGCAGTAAGTCGGGCTATTGCATTGAAGCTAACCTTCTCACGTTTATCTCTGGAAGAACTCGACCCTTGATCACATTGACAACAAGAGCCCTTCTCTCTCTGGCGGCAATACGGCACCAGAATGACAGGTGTTCCTGTTCAGCGCCATACCAACTCCGTATATGGGAGTTTTCCAAAGGTAATTGAGGGGTGACCTTCATTGAACATATCCTCGGTGTCTAGTAGTGAAATACGTCCACATGTTGTAATACCATAGTACTCGAGTCTCACTCTTTTTATTCAGTGGTTGCCAAGCGCCTGCTTGTTAAGTGACTCTTGTATTAATACTAGGCTTGGATGGCATGGTATCGTCGTGCAATCTCTGAGGCAGAGCAAACACTCGTGACAACTTTGAGGACCCGTTCGGATCACCGGTGGTCTCGATCTGTTTTGGCTGAGTAGACCGAGTGGCGGTAAACGTTCAGTTCGTTTTCAATATTTGTCGTGTACGGGTCTTTAATATGCCTAAATAGAAGGAGTCCAAAAGCATTTTATGCAACGCAGCCGGTAATGCTCGTGCTGTAGGCGTAGAAGGGACGAAAATAGTGTTTTCTGCGTCTGTGTGGCGCAGGTGGCTGTGACATCACGGGGTATCAGATCTTTAGATCTCAGACCCAGCTGGTACACACTCTAACCTGGTTAAACGTGTGCGGGTTTACAGATTATAATATCTCGTAACCAGACTAAACTTCATAATACTCAGCTTGTGCTACACACGAAAGCTATATAAAGAGTCCTGGGACTACTGTACAGTGAGGGAGTATAGCAACATTTTGAACTACGGTCGTTAATTAATCTGTACGGCAGCTAAGCCATCCCACCCGCTCTCTTTCCTCTGCCAATTCTCCCCCTTCCGCCCTCGTACATAGCATTTCACTGCCTCTCATAGACCCTTGCTAGCCATAGAAACTGGACATGAGTCTACTTAAAGATCGCCGAGATATCCGAACAGGGCCTCACACGATCAACAGTCAGCGGGAGGTTGATAGGGGCCGCTACGATTTTTGTCAGGTAAGCTGTGTGTTGATAGTTCAGATGGCTGTTAGAAGAACTCTTCAACAATAGGCTTACGTGAGTGCTACATCAGAATATCTCGTTAACTAGCCGCGAGGACGGATTCTATCTACTGTCTCACTGCCTAAGTCATCATGTTGTCGAGATTCCACAGCCCGGGGCCGTCGAAGTTGCGAAGATTTCTTCGCTCTTCGTCCGACATATGCATCATAAATCTGACGAACGCAGATGCCAACATTCGTCTGGCTTCCAATCCTCAGTATTCGATACTGGTAGAACCTGTCGTACGGTGCTTCCTCCCAGGCAATGGGCATCACAGGATAGGTCCTTTATAACCTACGATTTATCTATGACCTCCTGTGGATGAGACAAGTCTTTTTCGAAGAACTTTGCGTCCAATGCTGCTGGTGGATATGATATATCCCCTTGATGCCGCTGTACTAGTAGTCTTCTCAGCAATTGTTGGACTGCTAGCTGTCTGGTTTTCTTTTCGGAAGCGACGTAGCGACAAGACGGTCCCCCCCGGGCCCAAAGGTTGGCCTCTTCTGGGAAACCTGTTCGATATCCCTCAATCGAGCGCATGGTATACGTTCACGGCCTGGCGCAAAGAATATGGTATGCTTTGTAGATTTTTAATAGAAGACTGGTACACTGGCGGTTAAGCCGTAGGATTACAAGCCCATGAGGAGGGCGCTGTCCCTCGGGCTTTATATACTACTTGTACAGAATGCTAGAATATACTACAATATTCATGAAATTCAAATGGGTTAACCTAATACCTAATTTATATTCCTGAGCAATTTCCAACATGCTTCACTGTGTTCATTGTGCTTCTTTCCTATTCCTGGTAGCTTACCCTACGTCTAGGGAATATTGTCTATCTGAACGTTCTAGGACGCCCTATCCTCATCCTCAATACCTTGGAAACAGCCACTGATCTCTTTGAGGGACGTTTTGGCATCTACTCCGATCGTCCCGACTTCCCACTTGCGAATCTGTTAGTGGGATGAGGCATGATATAGCCCCATGATTTTGCTGACGTGAGGCATACAGTATCGGCCATGCATGGAACTTTGGATTCATGCCCTATGGGAAGGAATGGCGCACTCTCCGACGTATGTTCGCCAACAGATACACGGTTTCCTCATCTTTGCCAAGATTCTACGACTCCCATCGCCAATCCGCATCTGTGTTTCTTAACCACGTCCTCAAGAACCCCGACGACTGGTTCAACCATATTCGACTGTACGTTCTCCTTAGAGGATTATATATTGCATAGGTTAGCTCACTCCAATACCATAAAGTCGAGCTGGTCAGCTCATTATGAGCGTGACTTACGGCATCAATGTCGAGTCCCAGGACGACCCTCTTATCCGCACTGCAGAAGCCGTCATGAGTGTCACATCTATTGCCCTGAGCCCTTCTATGTGGCTTGTGAATCCGATTGCGATATGTCCGCTTCTCCTCCGTTTACTGTGTATCACTACATACTCACTTATGTCTTCTCGTCCTCGTAGTACTAGCATTACCAGGATGGCTTGGGATTAAAACGGCGTTACCAGGACTGCAGAGATGGCGATCTGACCTCGAAGAGCTGAGGAGAAGACCCTTTTCGCTATGCAAGTCGTCATTTGTAGGCAGTTCGCACTCTTCTTGTTCTATCATAGTTTCGGCCTAATGTGCATTGTTGTCTAATCTTAGCACCAAGGGACGGCGAAGAACTCTTTTGTCTCATCTCTTCTGCAAGAGCTCAATCCTGCTGACGGGTCGAAGGAGGAGGAGTCCATCCATGATCCCGCTGCCGTAGCGTATGGAGGTGAGCCCCACTCTACCGAAAATGTTCAGTACGTAATGTTTTGACTTATTATTTGACTCGCAACAGCCGGCTATGAGACTGTATGCTATTCCTCGTGTAACGCTTGGCTGCTGCTGAATTCAAGTCCCTCAGACCGTCGCCGGTGGACAGATCTTCATCCTTACTATGATGCTCTTTCCGGAAGTTCAGAAGCGTGCACAGGAAGAGATTGACCGCGTGGTAGGCAACGAGAGACTCCCAGACTTCATAGATCGCGAAAAACTCCCCTATATCACCGCTCTTATGAAGGAGGTATTGCGCTGGCATCCACCTGCGCCCACAGGTATATTGATTCGTTACCCGGGTATACCTTCCGACTAAATGTGATACAATGTATTTCAGGTATTCCCCACATGCTCAGGGAAGATGACACCTACAAAGGATATCATTTGCCCAAAGGAGCAGTGGTGATGGGAAATATCTGGTGAACGCTTTAGACCCTTTCTCCTCGTTCACTTATATTTACACTCGGTACAGGGCTATCCTTCACGATCCTGAGATGTATCCGGACCCTGACTCGTTCAACCCCGAGCGGTTTATTCGTCGTGGCGTCTTGGACTGCACTACCAACGATCCAGGCCGTGTCGCATTCGGGTTCGGAAGGCGGTGAGCAGTCTATATAGTACTCACATCCGCAAGCTCATGCCAGTCTCGAATCTAAACAAGTGTTTGTCCCGGAAAACTGTTTTCCGAGGATTCCCTCTGGATTATGATCGCCCAATTCTTAGCCGTGTTTACCGTGGAAGCTCACGACCCTTGTTCACCCCCGAATGTTGAGTTTACCGGTGGAGGAATTTCGTAAGTGTCTTGGCTGTTGCGTGTTCACCTTCAAGTTCACCGTAACGTTCACCTGTCCACCAGGCTTCCACTTCCTTTCGAGTGTGTCATCCGTCCGAGATCAAAAGGGGCGGCGGAACTCGTAGAATGCGCTTCTAGAAGTTAATACAGTGCCCAGAGGGCTGAGCGTGTTACCATAGAATCGCATAACGGCTATATTCCGCAGTTTGGACTCTCATAGTGACAACAGGAAATCAACTGCCGGATCAGTTGTGTCGGTCTCTAAACCTCACCCTAGCTCGGTTGTGCGGATATCGTTCTTGATGAGGACTCGGACAGCAGAATAGAAAATATTGAGAGTTGGCAAAAGACTGGACATACCAGAGAGAGCCTCAACCATGACCTTTTCATCTTCGTTCGTGACGTGAAGTGGTGATATGTTTAGAAGACCGGAGTGACTGAGCGCGCCTGAGTTGGGGCTGGACGCTCCCGGAATGCATGGAAGCAGATCGCTACCTCGTCCGAGTCTCAAATCTCGGGGAGGCGAAGTTCATAAATGGCTGGAACGGGTGTATTGAGCAGAACGATAATAATTGCAGAGTTTCCACCGTAAGAACACTACCAGATTCTGATCATGGTTCTATATATTGTACATCTTAGTTATCGCAAATACTTCGAGTAATTACATCCCCACAGACCCCGTCCACATATCTATCATATCAATCACCAAATACCCCCTCTGCGGTACATACTGCTTCGTGATCATCTTGATCGCTTCCTGCGCAACCATGCCCCCAAGGAAGGCAGCAACATTGGGCAGGTCGGCGGTCGGTGCGCGAGCACTGCATTGCAGAAGTCAGCATTGGAACGAGACCAAATGAATATGAAGGTAGGTACACTTCGCCTACGGCCACGTCTAACTGCTCTTCTGACAACTCAATGTCAGGACCAAGAATACACAGGACCTCCGCTTTGAGAGCATCCGCTGTTGGCGTTGAAGAGGGGTTCTTCAGTGTTAGTAAAGAGAGCGCGGAAAGTACTAGATGAGTGGCCACTTTAGCCGTTTCCTTTCCGCTAGGATCCATGGCTTTTGCATTCGCTATGTCATTACCTACAGTCGGATGGTCTCTCAGCGTTCCGATCCAAAACCAATGAAAGCTATCACAAACCTAACGTCACCCGGTCCTCATCAAATCCGCCCCACTTCTTTCCCTTCATCACCAGCACAGCATGTGCGTTCTTAACAAACAAGTCCACTATCTCATCGTGGATCTTCACGTCCTTGCTAATCAGACTCTTGAATCGAGCCTTCTCCTCCTCCGCCCTGCGCTTGTACAAGGTCTGCAGGTGAATGTAGTTCATCGTGTCAGATCGCATGTCAGGCAGGGTCGAGGTGAGCGGGAGGGTGTAAGGGGGTTCGAGCGTGAATTTATGTAGGGCAGAGAGGAGGTGGAAGAATGGAGGGGAGGAGGGGGTGAGAGATGAGAGGGAGGGGTCTTGAAAGAGCGACGAGATTTCCGAGGGGATCTGGACACAAGTCAGGGAGAGGACATGGTGAGGAAGGAAGGAGCATACAGTAGTCTCTGTCCAGGCGCGGTAAGCTTGTGCCTCGGCTTCGTCGAAGTTCTCCTCGTCGAGCTTCTTCTTCATGCCTTGGATACTCTTCTTGAACTGCTGCTTCTCGGCATACGTTTTCGGCGGATTGCCCTCATGCTTGCAATGGGTGTTAGTAGATACTAGATAATAGCTATACGATGTAGCACGTACTAACTTCTTCCAGTCCTCTAGCGCCCGGACCAGAATCAGGACGTAGGGGATGTGAGCGTGGTCAGTGGGGTCCATGTTGTCGAAGTCGAGAGACACAGCGTGCTCGTACAACTCCGGGAATGGCTTGTCTATACGTAGTGATGGTGCAGATTCTGAGTGGCTCTCAATGACTGAGTGGCATGCGACAGTCAGAGGAGAACATATGAATAGGATATATCCTTACTTGTGTGCTCATGGAACTGAATGAAAAACTCAGCAACAAAGCCCGCCGATCTCACCACCATCAAAGTAGGGTGCGAAGAATCGGACCATAGGAACTTCGCCAGCTTATCGAGTAGAGCCGGCTGCAGATTGTGCGCGATGACGAGACTGAACTGGAGAAAATAGTCGGGGTTCGAGTTCAAGATCTCCTCGACGTTTCCATGATCGGCTCTGCCCTCGACGCTATCGTTCAACTCGCCCAGCAGTCGGACAGCCTCGTCCGCGCGCCGCTTGCCGATACTCTTTTGGCCCTCGAAGAAAAAGTTGTTTCCTGCATCTTCGGGAGTGACCTCGCGATGATCGAGGATGGTGAAGTGGCCAATACCGGGGAGTACGAGGTTCTTCATGATCGAGGTGGAAGTTGCGGAGGCGCCGATCACAAGAATACGAGACGATTCGAGGGCGGCCTGGCCCGTCGCAGCCCATAGTCTGTGTATTTCAGCGTCAGGTAGTTGGGACAAAGGTAGGGACCGTACCGAAGCTGACGATCATAACGTCTGGTCTTGTTGTCTGGTTGGCCTCTTAGTCCATGAATTATTAGGACATTCTCTGCATCGTAGTCTCGGATCCTTACGTAGCTACGGCAGTTGTTACGGTTTCAATGTCTTGTGGTTCACTATGAACACGCTATGAACTCAGTGTCTTGAGCCGATCGTATGTGCAACTTACCTAGTCATCACGTTATTTATATTCTGTACTGACTCTAATCGCGAAAGACCATTCAGTGAAAACGCAGAGGTTTAATATTCACAACAAGATAATTAGACAAGACCGAGCCACTGACCTTCTTAGATCCCTAGCTTGAAATCCTGTATGAAAAGCGGTCAAGTAATAGTAAGCCTTACTATTTATTAGGCGCTTCACCAGCTGATCTAAAAATAGACCCACTTACTTTCTTGATTCCACTCGACTGTCTGCCACTGTCGGTTACTTCTACGCTTTGCACACGACCAGGATACACTATATCGTAGCTACTGCTCTCACTGCTCACTGTCGATGGCGAAAGAATCGGCTCAAAAGAGACCCGCAAAGACGCAGGACGGGCCTCCTAGTAAGAAAATTCAGCTCGCGAACCCTAGCAAGGAACGGCCTGCGCCAGGGAAGCGCAGTAGACCGATCACGGCCACGAACGACAGCGACAACAGCTCAGAAGACGAGTTCGAGGACGCTGATGACGGGGAAGATGTCGAGGATGTGATGGAAGCGGAGGCCGTTGGCAAGAAGGCCATGAACGGCACAGGTACGTTTGCCCTACTCCTACTTGGATTGTACTCAATGCAAGACGTTCAGCCGTACGAGAATCACACAAGGCACAAAAAGCTCTTCTTAACGAGCGCAAAGCGGTAAAACCACACGCTGATCTGTTGAGTAGTGCAAAGCGGATATGGAATCTCGCTCGGCAAAAGAACATTCCCGAGCCAGAGCGGCGAAAACATGTACAAGACTTGATGAACGTCATTCGCGGAAATGTGAAGGATATCGTATTTAAACACGATGCAAGTCGGATCGTACAGACCGCTGTGAAGTATGGAAAGCAGGACGTGCGAGACGAAATTGCAGAAGAATTGAAAGGAAGTTACATGGAGTTGGTACAGCGACGGTACTCAAAGGTATGAGGCAAGGAAACACATCCTGTATGAATTTTAACAGTGAGATCCTAGTTTCTCGTAGGCAAACTGATACGACAATGCCCCGCACACCGCGCCTCCGTTCTGCTTGAGTTTCAAGGCAATGTAATGCGACTGTTGCTCCATCTTGAAGCCTCTCGTGTCATTGCTGACGCTTACGAGCTTTACGGGAATGCGTACGAGCGCTCAATCTTACTGCGGGATTTCTATGGCAAGGAGGCGTCTTTATTCTCCCTCACTAGTGGAAGCGAGGCCGACAAGGAGCGATCAAAGAAGGGGCTGAAGGGTGTGCTCGAGAGTGCACAGTGCGAGATGAGGAGAAGGGTATTGGCTTCGTTGAAAGATAACCTGGTTTCAATGTCAGTCGAGTGAAGAATTCATCTTGAGGGAAGGCTGATATGTTTCGTCATAGATTCAATAATTCGGACAAGGGCGCTGTAACACATGCTATCGTGCATCATGCACTGTGGGAGTATATCACGGAAATAAACAGCCTCGAGGATGACGCGGAGCAAGCGAAGTTGTACAGAGAGATCTTTGACAGGCGCGTATCTCTACCATCTGAATAATGTACTTTTCCTCATGGATTATCCAGTTGCCAGGACGTCATAGCGGAAATGGTTCACACCAAGCACGGCAGTCGTGTAGTTCGTGAGTTCATTGCTCGGGGCACGGCGAAGGTAGAGCTTCTCCAATCGGGTTGATGGACGTGCGCTTACCAATATATCAGGACCGGAAACACATTGTCAAAGCCCTCAAGCCCCATATCGAGCGCATCTGCCTGGACGACGAAGCACAGCTCGTGCTCTTTACTGCTCTGGACTGTATCGAGTTGGTGACCTTTCCTCTGCCTTTTCATTTCTCTAACCTTTTGTCGACAGCGACACGAAACTCCTCGCAAAATCCATCCTAACCGAAATCACTTCAAAAGCTGCGACACTATACCGCACTCCACAAGGCCGCAGATCTCTACTTTATCCTATTGTGCCAAGGTCGAGGCGGCACTTCACCCCCGCGCAGATCGCGGTGATGAGCGAGACGGATGAAGTAAAGGCGAAGGCTGGGATGAGCAAGAAGGATGATGAGGTGCGGAGGGAAGAGGTGCGTAAGGCAGCGGGTGAAGGCTTGCTAGAGTGGCTAGGACGGAGTGGCGAGGAGGTAGTTAGAGATCCTGGAGGGTCATTGGTTGTTTGTGAAGTTATGTTGTATGTTGAAGGTGGTGAGTTTTTGCTCCGTTTTTGGTCCCCGCAGTTTGTATTCGATTGAGTGTTGATGTGGCATAGATAAAACGGCGGTGATGGAGAGCCTCTTGAAAGCCGCGGCTTCGCCATATCCAGGAAAATCCGAGTCCTCGCATCCCATCGATCTGCCTCACACAGCCCGAGTGTACAAGAACCTCCTTCAGGGCGGCCACTTTGATCACTCCTCGTCCAGAATCTCCCGCTCTCCCTTCTTCTCCCCGAGCCCGTTCGCCAGTCAATTTGTTAACACTGTAGGGAAGGACGTGACCGTGGCCATGGCCAAGGGCAATGGTGCGTTTGTTGTGGCGGAGCTATTGGAACGAGTCAAGGCGGAGGGTGACGAGGAGACGAAGAGGGAGGTGAGAGAATGGTTCGGGAGCGATGTGAAGAATGAGATGGCAGGAAGTGAGATGAAGGGGAAGAAGGTCTTGTTGGAGAAGGTGGATGCTCTATTAACGTAGTACATGGTACGTGGTTTCATCCTGCTTCTGTGGTTCTGAAGTCGTATCGATATGCTAATTTATGACAGCAGTTAATGCAAGGCTCACACTACCAAGACGTGGACTGTACTTGGTTTTACAGCAGTTTCGATGGTCCTTTCGGTATTTCGAATGCGTGCGAAGGGTATCACTGTTTATTTGGTCGTGTTTGTGTGATGGTCACCCGAGTGTACGAAACTCCGTGCCACAGTTTCGCGTCATTGTGCCACATTTTTACCAGGCTTCTCCTCCTAATCCCGTTTCTACTAATGCATCCCATTTACTGCTCGCCAAAAGCATGATTCCACCAGATCACGTGCTCGGGACCAAGATCCAGAAATTGGACGAGGAAGGCCGAGGCCAGTGGATTGAATACTTTCGACAGTCTCCAGATGAAGGACCGACAAAATTGTGAGCTTGATAAAGCAGTCCTTTCTGGTGACGAGAATCAAGGAATGTGAGTTCATTCAACTTAATCGACTCAATGTCAGTGCGTACCGATTTGAAACATCGCCACAGGTTTCGCAGGTTTGGAGAAGCAGATCGTGGCGATTCCCGACCGGGATATGATTATAAGCTCTTGTTTCTTACATGCTGGCAAAGCACGGACGCATGCCATTGGGAATATGGTGCTAGGGCTGTCTTGGATCCTCTCACGGCATCTATCAAAGCTACGGGCGGCCGTTAAGGTCCCGATGTCCATATTATGGAAAGCAGCGATACTTTTCATAGGCCGAGTCCTCTCTGGGCTGTATATACACTGGAGAAACGGTCTGACACGGTAAGACCCTTGCCACTGTCGCACATGTCTTGTCGCATCAATGTCTCTTCTCTTGTCTAGAGGTACGCCACGCTCTGGGACGACACGGGATTGTTCGGTCCAGTTGACTTCGGCGAATTCGCGAGCGAGTAGGTGGTGCGTAAATAATTATTCGACGTATACCTTTGGTTCACTTATTTAGACACTGATGCAAACATGTGCACAGTTCCCCAAGGCCGGTCCAAGAGCAAAGTGGCCATTGGACAACGAGCAAGAGTGGGCGCCTGCTCGTCGGATGTGGTGCGAAGTATTGTACCACGGTTCCCAGTGCCTTTGACAAGTAATTTTTTTACATCAGCTTTACGATGCCTGTTCCAGGCATGACTGAAATTTCTTCATATTCACGAACTATGAGATATAGCCCTTCGGTCCATTCAGCGAAAGGGTGTCTTTTACGTCTTCGTAATAATAATTTCTCATTAGGCTTGCAGATAAACTGACTGCTCTCGTCTCTTTGTAGCCAACATGCAGCCTAAGCTTGCCGTGTCCATTGGACCTGGACCATCCTTAGTGCAGATGTTCTTTACTCGCTGTCAGGGGATGGGCTGTGGCCACTTCTGAATGTGATGCTGTTCATATCTGCCGTGTTGAATTCAGCATTAAGACAGCAACATTATCCACCTTCCAGTCGGATTTACAGTTAACTGATATCATCTTTGGCTTCCTCGAATTGTAAAATTGATGTCGCCTTCTTCTAACAAGGAGCATTATAGAATGCTCGATATTGATCCTGATCAGTCGGGAAGAGCCGCTGTAGATTATTCCCACCCTCATGTATGTACATTTTCTTCCGCTTCGACACTCCAATTGTGGCACCCACAAATACCAGTCGAGCTATTGATCATGTCTGGCCTTGCGATGGACCTGTGAACTTGAACAAGTGCCTGAGATGCGTTGAGACCCATAAAGGTGCGAGTTATAGCTACATAACCCATAACATCACCTGTCGTCGGAGAACAATATTGTATATAGCTCTCGATCTGACCGCGGAATTCACTATCAGATGCACGACTGATACTCAGCTATCTTCAAGTGGCTGATGGACTACGTGCGATGATCCTTGCAGCTGCTGAACCGGTATCATTTTCATCAGCCTTTGCTACCTAGGTTCGTGAAGAATATCTTGGTCAGACGTTAACCGACTGCGCTCTTAAATGCATCAGCAATCGACTGTGGCTGAGTCGTACACACCCATTTCGGACACACTCGGAACCCACGTGAGGGCGCGATCGTGCACAGGAGCCACAGACGTGCATCAGCTGGTGGCCGGAGTTGTTCAACTCTCAGTCGAGACTGCTGACAGACCATCGGGCCACCAGGTGTATTCGCACGTTGATGGTACTGACGAGCTTCGATGCATTTCAGGAGCCAGAAATGCTACGAAGGTTCGTTAATATGAACTGCCACCATTGTACACACCCACAGGCGTCGGAAGCGCGGCACACTTTCCATATATAATACAAAGTGCACTGCGAGATCTCATCACGATCATCCCGAAATCCGTTTCTACGTGAGTATAAGGTCTGTGGCAAATCTCTGATCGGCGACTTTGATTGTGGAAAGGGTGTCGCCTCATGCTCGATCGAATTTTAGGCGCATTGTCTTTCTCGGCCACAGAAGCGCGTTTGTCAAACGGTGGCACGTCGATGATGGTACGGGTATATAAACGCTCCCTTTTCCCTTCCTCTTCACGATTCGCCTCTGTCACCCCACGACTCTTCTATCAGCTATCGTATCATATCTGGACTATGGACAACACCGTCAGCGTGAAGGATTACATATCCAGTGCCATCCTTTGTCCTCTGACTTCGAATCAATTCATGCGCTTTGACGTTATCCGTGCTGGACCCCAACCGCGAAGTATCAGGGAGGTGATACGATCAGCACTTCCGTGCAAATATGAACCTCTCTGTGAGGTTCAAGTCCACGGGTCCGCATCGAATCCACTTCTGTGTTGCGTTGATAGTTGTAAGTGGTTTTCCTGTACTTTACTGTGCCACCGAGGGTCACTTATTCGTATGTCTATGTAGACTTTCGCGACGTCCACGACTCACGTGTAAATCACGACAACCTATTAGTTCCCGCACCAGGGATCAAGCGGTGTGATCGCGATCACGAAGTTCATGACCCGCGTGAATTGGGAGATGAGGTTGAAGGTGTATTGAAGACAGCAGTCCACGTAGCTCGCTCTCTGGGCACTAACGAGCTACCGGTTCCTGGACTGACGCTCGGGACAAGTCGGGCCAATGAAATTCTAGCTCGGAGCAGTACGCAATTCTCGGATATTCGAGTCATTTCCTGGAACGTAAGTGTTGCTTCGTCCAGCGAGACCCGTCGTTTTATGGTTACATGACAAAACGTGGCATATAGGACTCTGAAGGATCTGCAACACCCACAATGGCTGTGATCTGCATAGCTCCTGGGTATTTCACAATACAGGACTGGAAATCGTTTTGTTCGGTGAGAGTCGTAAGTGTCGTCACCTGCCACTTGTAAAATATGATGGGATCTTCTGACGCATTCAGTTCGAGGACGACGCCTTCGAGGCGAACATTGTGTACGATGACGATGAAGAAGATGAGTGCACCCAGGGAGAGTGCTCGAACATCAACATGGCTTGGCCTAGATGGAAGACGGTATGGGCTATTGTAAGTGATATTCCCAATTTCATTGGTCTCTGAACTTAGCATTGTCTAGACCCACGCCGCCTGCCGTGAGCTCCACGTCGAACACTTTGCAGTGACAACGTTCGACCGATGGGCATTCGGCTTCTTCAAACCGGGCATCGTCATTTCCGATCCCTCGAACTCCTTGCCACGGGAACGACCAGACCGGCCGACCGCATTAATCACTCCCATGGTCGACGCTTTCGTCGCTGACCCACAGCGTCCCCCAATCATGAAAATTCTAGTGTATTGGTGTCAGATGTCTCGCGGACAGAGAGAAGCCTGCCAGATTTACGCCCTTCACCATAATAGTTCTATAAAGTGTAATTGCCGTTGGGAGGCGCTACTTACGGAGGCGGACTTGGAATACCACCGGATGGGGTATGCCTCGGACTGAGCATCTACTCCATCGCATCCTCGCATGGAGTGTATATGTATGTCTTATCTGTCATTGCTGTTACCCTGTACATCACTATAGCCATATAATAAATACCCTTCGCTTATACACAAGCCCATTGGAAGTCCACGCAATCTCACTTATGTGGCATGGTGTACTATTAATGCAATTATATTGATATCAAAATACAAAAATACTAAGAGTACATGATTAGGGTATGACTTCTATGTTATAATAATAATAAAGTAGAAAGTGAGAGAAGATATTATACGGGAGAAATAAATGTCATCTCGCTCCTCAATCGCTCCTGCGCAACGTCGGTAACCTCGACAACCTCCTCGTCTCCTTCGGTTCCTCAACAAGCTTCTCCTCATGGTTCTCCCTCCGCATCAACACATTCGCTCTCCGGCTTTTCGTCTCCGACGTCTTCTTCTCGGCATCATTCTCGACTTCAGCAGCCTTATTATCACTTCCCCAGCTCCTCCGCCACAACCGTTGCTTCTCAACCTGGACGATATTCTCCTTGCCACTACCACTGCCAGCGCGCCAACTCCTCCTCCAGCTCTTCTTCACCTCCTTGACGCTCTCTAGTCTCTCAACCTCGGGAACAAGCGCCTCAACATCACCCACGCACTCAAAGCTCGTATCCATCACCGGCGCCGTCTTCTGCTTCTTCTTACCAGGGATGTTAACAAGCTTCGTGATGGCCTTGAGGAATGCAGGGCGCGCACGAGGCGGTGTGATTCCACTCTTGCCGTTCCTGTCGGGTGAATGCCTGGTGGCCGGAGCAAAGCGGCGAGATTTGGGCGTGCTTGCTACGGGTGCAGTGAAGACATCTTGGATCGAGTCCGGACCTGCGGCAGCCGGAGTGAAGTTGACCGCGCGTATGGACGAAGGGGCGATCGAAGAACCGGCAGCGGAGACGTCGACGTTGTCCTCTGCCTGAACTCCTTTTGCGATAACTTGAACCGTTGAGGCAGAGGGTGACCGGGAGAAGGGTAGTTCAGAGGGGCGGACCGGGTTGGGTGTGCGAGGGCCTGGGTAGAGAAGACGGACAGTGGCGGGGCTCGGTTGGGGAGTGGCGACGAGCGAGAGACGACGGACAGCTTTTGAGATGAGAGAGCCTGTGGAGGTAGACGTGGACACTCGAGGCCGGGTTGGGGAACTGTGAAACGTTGTTCAGTTTTTTGTCAAGAACTGAAAGAAACTTAATAGTTACGGGATAGATTGGAAAGAAACTGCCGAGGCGAGCTTGAGCTTGAGGTCGTTCGAGGTACTTCGAGCGATGACGAGGTCCTTCTCGGTGCTGAACGCGGGGAGGAGTTGACTCGAGGTCTTCGATGCGAGGAGTAGTTTTTGCGACTTGCTGGGAGCGAGGGCAAATTCTTGCAAGTCATTCGACGGAATGGATGGAATACCACCGAAGGAACCGAGTGACCCCATCGAACCCAACGACCCAACCGACTTTAGCTCTCCATCAACATCTTCCAACTCTTCGCCGTACTTGAACCCCCACTCCCTTTCGATCTTACTGATACTAACCGTGCTCACTGTGGGCGTGACCCTCCCCACCACCTCCTCAATTCCTAGCACCGAGTTCGAGGGTGTGATAAGCTCACGGTCGGGGAACGCCTCCTGCGCCTTCTTCCGCCAATACTGGTACTCCTTCTCCGCTTCCTTCTCCCTCTTCCTTGCCGCTAGGGTGATATCGACTGCACGCTGGTATTCGCGGGTGGGGACTTCGGCGTCGCGTACGAGCTTGGCACGAATGGACTCGAAGGGGTCGTCGACTTCATCTTCGGTCTCGATGATGTACTTGACGAGGCGTTCCTCGATGGTGCCTTCGGCGGTGGGGTTGTTGGCCTGGATGGAGTCTAAAAGGGCGAGGACCCAGCTGTACTGCGCGATCTTCTCCTCGAGCTCGGCAATCTCTTCCTCACTCTCCTCATCTGTGGCGGTATTGGAGGAGAGTTCGATCTCGGCTTCGAGTTCTTCCAGCTCCAGTTCGGCTTGGAGGAGGGCGTTCTCGGCCTCGAGGCGCTCGATACGCGCAATGAGGAGACGTTCTTCGTCTTCGGGGTCTTCTTGGTAGTGGGAGATGGGACGGGGAGTGCTGACATTTTCGGCACTGATAGCGGCAGCGACACTCTCGAGGATGGACGAGGAGGGGGCGAGGGCGGGGACGGGATGAGTTGTGACAGCGGAGACCAGCTCGCTGTCGGACTTGGTACGACGGTGCAGCTTGAGCAGCTTGAGGAAATGCATGCTGTGTTGTGCTAGACGTCGCTGAAGATGATGAGGGCGCGGATGTGAAGTGAGTGAAAGGTGAAGAGGAGTGGAGTGGGATGACACGCCCTCTTATATGTTCGAATTCTGGTGTTTGACACGTTCAGTCTGGATTGAAACTGTACGCACGGACCATCTACCACCATGAGCACATATAGCACGAGCATTGCGATGTAAGTAGCAGACACAGGATTGTGTTTACTTCCAGTCTTCTCTATTTTCAAGAGATCCTTTCACTTGCAGATTCGTCATTATTTTATCGCACCGAGATTTACAGCGTCCGGATTAAGGTAACGATATCGTTTCCAGTCCTTCGACAGTACAGTAGCCTAGAGGGCACTGACTCATCCGAGCAATCTGCTCGGGGATGACTGATCCCGACTAACGGCCAAGTAAAACAAGCCGTACGTCGGACGGGGCAGTCAGCCGTATAGTTTTACATAGAAACTAGACGGAAGGATTAGCCAAAGAAGGGACACGGAAATGATTTAGGACGGTAGCAGGAAGGTGGTAGTACTTACGAGGACCAGTAGCACAACACGCGCGGCGCCGGAAGTCAGATTATGACAACCGTCACCGACAGGGAATGTGACGAGTGCGAACTTCGCGTGAGCCTATAAATCATGCGCGCAATATTTAGTAAGTATTAGTTGCAAACGGTCCATGTGGCATAGCAATATGTGTACTGAATAATGAGAGAACGACAGAAGAAATGGCAGACGATGAATTATCTCACGACCGATCTATTTGTTTGTATTTGTCTGTGGCGTTATTGAACCACTTGCCACAATCACATAGCCATCGTATGTTCCCGCAACCATGCAATAAATCCAAGACTCAGAAAGTCATGGATTTGTACAGTAATCTGGATTATTTTATCTCTCGCACGATCAGCCTTGACTTCAATTTCCGAGGTGCTTCTCGAGACGTTGGAGAACGATCGCCTAATGATGTCACTCTGACATTAATCCCGGTGGCGCAAGACGAAGACAGAAGGGTGACTATCGCTATATCCACACCAACATATATAAGCGACGTGTTCTCGTAGCGTTTCTTCACGACGACAACCATCTTCATTACACCACTTGAGACTCCTACACTAGATCCTAGCGTCCACCGTGCGTTTGCTTATGCTCTCCTGCACGGATTAACAATGGCCTACATTAAAGATACTGATAGATGAACCAGACTGACTACCCGTCCAACCCCCTGCAGACTACGCTGATGCTCAGCGAATTTAACGTCCCGCTCAGTCGAGCGAGTTCGAGGAGGTCGAAGCCGGGCAGAAGGTATGTACTCGCGTTACCACGTCGGGTGGTTCTATCTCTCATGGTTTGATATCATCAGCTCGTTCCCCGTCCTGAGGACGTGATGGAATTCAACACCGAAGTCCAACCCGACCCGTCAATCGGTACCGGTCGGTCAAGCGGAGGCAAGAGTCAGAGCGCTCACCACAACCCGGATAGGTCCGGGAAGACGCTGGACGAGAAATCACAGAGGAAGCTTGACTCGAAGATATCTGGAGGTATGGCTGACCAGAGATGATGTTTAAGAGGACTGCCAGGTAATGAAATAAAGCAGAATGCAATATGTATTATATTCGCATATTGACATCGCACTTGCCGCATTTCCGGAGAATTTTATCCAGTGGAGTGTCTGTCGGAACAGAACCCCAGTCTGCTGTTGTAGATCTCTTATGTGGTGGCTTTCCAGGTCGTGTCGATCACTCAGGTCTTCCAGCGGTAGGACAGATCAATACCACCCTATTCAATGGCAGACGAGACTGATATAGTGAGCGACTATTGTCAATGGAGAACATCGAAGAGGCGTCATATGTGGCCAGAAATTTGAGAGCTGCTAGTATAGGTAAATCAGCGACACCGTCCGTGTCGATCGGATTGACGACCGGTCGGAAGAAGGACAGGACCCCGGCTGCGTTGTTGAATCAACTGCGAGTCTAATCGAGCCCTGTCTCTTTGATTAGCCTAGTAACCTAGATACTTATAATTATATACACTTTAACTTCTAATTAAAATGTCGTATGCGTAATGGCTGAGACACTTACTTTCCCGTGCAATTACATAGTTCTTTGAATTTCAGGTTCCAGGGTCCTAGTCTAACAACTAATTCAGGTGTGGCTTTTGCTTACGTTATATGTCAAAATTTGGACTTACCTCATTTCGTCTTTTTCCGTGCCTACCTTTTGTCTTGATCCTCTCTAGGCGGTCACAATGGACTCATTAATTGCAAAAGCGAATGCGATCCATCCTCTCTCCAAAAAGCGCAAAAGCCTCAAACGAAATCCTGCGCCTTACGATGGATCCTCAAAACCCAAGCCTACCACCTCGCAAACCGACTCTACCCTCTCCTCGATAACGCACCGTACTGCCTTACCAAAATCATTAAGGCCCTCTTCACCCCTTCCCGAAAATGCGCCCGCCCACAGCCATATTCCGAACAAAAAGCTGCGCGCGGAGCTGAACAGGCAGAGCGCGCACAGTATCCGGCGGAAGCAATTGATTGAGGATGCGGCTGAGTTGCTGCTGGTGGATGATGCGGGGAAGATGGAGGTGGAAGGAGAGATGGAAAGGACATGGAGGATGACGCAGGAGGAGATTGCGAGGGAGGCCGGGGCGGAGGCGGCGAAAGGACGGAGGGAGTGGAAGTTGGATGGGGGACCGTATAGATCGAGGTATACACGAAATGGACGGTGAGTGTTTTTTAAAATCGATCTTGGTATACATGGAGCACTTCGTTAAGTAAATTGGCGTATTTGTATTGCGCTATTAATCTTTCTGCAGACATCTAGCCATTATGGGCCGGAAAGGCCATGTCGCCACCTTTGACTGGCAGACTGGAACTCTGCACACGGAACTACAACTACAAGAAACGTGCAGGGACATCACGTAGGTGAATTTTATTAAGTCGCCATTGGTAAGCTCTTGACCAATCCAAATCCGTAGCTTCCTCCATTCACATACGCATTTCGCCGTTGCACAGCAAAAGCACGTATTCGTGTACGACCAGGACGGTGTTGAGTTGCACAAGCTCAAGTCGCACGTCGAAGCCACACGGCTAGAGTATCTCGACTATCACTGGTTGCTCGCCAGCATCGTAAGCACAATCCGACTCCTGTGAATTTGGAAAGGTCTAACAAATCATACTCAAGAGTACAGCAGGCCACCTGCAATACCTCGACACCACGAACGGGCAAATCGTCGCCGTGCACCAAACAACCAAACACAAACTCGGCACACCAATCAGCATGACCAAGAACCCGCACAACGCCGTCATTCACCTCGGCCACCAGAACGGCGTCGTCTCGCTCTGGACGCCGAATCTCCCGCACCCCGCGGTGCGCCTCCTTGCGCACCTTGGGCCTGTGCAGTCTATCAGTGTGAGCACAGGAAGCCAAGGTGAGGGAGGGCGGTACATGGCGACGGCGGGGAAGGACGGAATGGTGAAGGTGTGGGACTGCCGGAATTGGAAGGGCGCGGTGAGGAGCTGGAGGCTGAGGAGTGCGGGCGATGCGGAGCTGGAGTTTAGCCAGAGGGGGATGTTAGCGGTTGCGTCGGGTGGGAGTGTGAATGTGAGTCTTGAGTTCTCTGATTCCATCTGTATGACAACTCGTTGACTGCTGGGTGTATAGGTATATACCAAGCCCACAACTCCTGCGCCTAACTCCCCTCCACCGCTCTACCTGACCCACCCGGTAATACACAAGCCTATCACCTCCGTCCGCTTCTGTCCCTTCCAGGATATACTTACTGTCGGCCACGACAAGGGCCTGTCGAGTATCCTCGTCCCCGGCGCAGGAGAACCTAACTTCGACAGCAGCGAGGCTGATCCGTTCGAGAACAAACGGGGCAGGAGGGAGAGAGAGGTCAAGGGTCTCTTGGATAAGGTGAATATCAAACACCTCGAATTAAGGATAAGTGTGAGCAGTGTTGACCATTTGACGTGTAGATTCCTGCGGATATGATCGCACTCGACCCAGACTTCGTCGGGTCACTTGCTCCCTCGGTTGCAAAAGAGCCTGACCAAGATATCCCGTTTGCGCGCTTGTCGAGATTGCAGCGGCTGCGGATACAGGGGAAGGCAGATGAGACCGAGGTTGATGTGGACGGTGACGAGGGCGAGGACGATGGGGAGCGTGGAGGCGTGGCTACATCGAAGGCGAGGAAGGAGAAGGAGAAGATGAAGATGAGGGGGCGTAATAAGAGTTTGAAGAGGTATCTGAGGAAGCAAAGGAAGAACGTGATCGATCCTAAAGCGGTACGTTTCAGCGAGTCCCCCTAATGCGTCTTCTGTTGTCTCATAGGTGTATGTCTAGATTGCAGTCCGTCAGAAACTCGAGAAGGAGAGAGAAGAGCGGAGGAAGGAGAGGGAAAAGGCGAAGTTGGGGCCTGCGGCTGAGCGGAAACCGTCTGCTTTGGATCGCTTCGCCAGTAGCAGACGCTAAGTGGCATCTTGCTGTACGAGATTGTGCTGCGTTTGGGAGCTCATGTGTCTTGATCAATGATCTAGATCGATATCTACTTTACTTCCGCCTGTGTCTTAGGCTTGGAACCTCACCTATTGATTGGTGGCGGACAAAGTGCTCGGTGGCACGGAACCTGAGTAAGGTGGTCTGCTTCCGGAGCCACTCCCAGAAATGTATGACTGGCGTGCCCGTGATTGCCTCGGTCATTTCAACCCCTATTTCTTCGTCCTTGTCGATAAGTACTGATACTTATGGACTGCATTACAAGACTAGGAAACGACTTCGCGAAAAGGGTAGATCGCGCAGTCTTATTCTGTCTCGTGGCAAGCTTCATCATCGGAAGATTAATGTGGCCAGTCTGCATACTGTGCATGAAGGCGCTGACGGTCTGATGTTCATTATCAAGAGGGTGCTGTATGATGCGGGTCGAGAACCTACATCGTGGACTGGCTGCCATTGCGTATGCCTGAACATCTTCAACAGAAATGAAGCTGACTAAATAGCATCATTCACTATCGGGAGGCCTCGCAGTTATAAATGCCGCTCAAGTCGGTGATCCAATGGCCCGAAGGTTTCGTGTGGTACGCTACAGAAATTCGCTTCGAACGGTTGAGCTCCTAACCTGCTGCACAGCTGTCCGCTAGCATTTCATGTACCGTTGAAGTTCGGCAGTAAGCCTTTGAACATCTCGGTTCAAGATTACATATGTGTATGACATACCCAGAGCGCGATCGACAGTATTGTAGTAGTTGCATGTATAGTGCCCCTATTCAGCCATGCAGTTTATATTGATTGAGGACCGCTACGAATAGCGGTGTAGAGACAACATGAAGTATGTTTCAGCTGCATCGGTAGGGTGGGTCAAGAGGAGGCTCCGTAAACATTAAACTCCGGACAGGCGTTGCAAAAATTGCCCTTGCCCTGTGTGGCCACATGCGATATCCTCCTATACTAGTATCATTCTTTGCAGTACCACATATGAGCGAAATTGAAGTGCAAAACGCATCCCCTTGCATCATTCAGCCATTGAGGTAGATGTCATAATAGAAATCGTAGACTTGATCTCCTGGTGAGTCGTAGCAATCATAGGACGGAGGCCGTTCTGGTATGACGAGGTCTGCACAGGCCTCACAGGTATAAGCTTCGGTGTCTTGCCGTGCCATATTCATACTTGAGACGCCCAGTTCAAGGTTCGGTCACTGGCCTGAACCGAACGTAACGTTCGGATCTCGGTTTTCGGAAGAGTAGCCAGAGCTGAACTGAACTGAACTTCGGTGTCACTATATAGTGTGGCAGCCGTTTCATCTCCCCATGCCCTTCCACGTGAGACACGGAATATGATTAGTAGCGGTGCGATAATCTGACGTATCATTGTCAGAACAGTACTTATACGTGAAATGTGGCAGCTCTTGCCTGAATCTGTGATGATAACTCTATCATGACATATCGCGCCGGGAGCTGTAGTGCATATGTGATCACAAATATCAGCATTGTGACGGCATACAGCATAGCCGATTCTATCAACATCGTCATGATGCTGACGTATAGCTTGGAGTGATGCCTGCCTAGAAAAGAGAATGTATATGCATCTGTTCCAAAGTGTTGATGGGTTTAGATACCTAGGAGTACTTTGGTCCGATTCCGAAATGACCAGATCCTCGCAACGATGAGAGTCGTTATCAACAATGTGTTGGCTACGGAGACTGCCCAGCAGGATAACCCGAAGCCCTTCGCGGCTGGGGAATACAACGAGTGTCCCGAGGAGCTCGCTTGAGCCAATGTAATTATGCTTAGTACTGTGAAGAAAGATCAATTTGAGTGACACAGGTTACGAGGTCCAAGAAGACTCGATATGCACCCACGAAGCCTGTATAAAGTAGGCAAGGCAGCACGGAGAGCCACTTCCCATACCAAGTTTGCTTGTAGAAAAGGATGAAGCGCCAGACCTAAACCGGCTCTGTGATCAGAGGACGTATGCAGCGAATGGTCTGCCTTACCATGAGGCCGTCACCCATAATATTCGCTATAACGTACATTGATGAATTGGCAATATCAAGAGGTTGCGAGAAAAGGAAGGTCTCGTTGTAGGCCACAGGGCCAGCCGGATAGGTTCGGTGAACAACATAAATGAGGTACGTTGAATAAGCCTCCAGCACAACATAGGCAGTGCCAACTAGAAACATGACTGTAGTGTATATCAGAAAGAATATGCTTGTGTTCCGACGACCATGACCTGAGCTCAGTGACAAGGATAGCTGATAGACACAAGCGCCATAGATGACGGACATGATCCCCCAAGCTGCTCCTACTAGTGTAGAGCATCCCAGAAGTGACAGTTCGTCAAAGCGTATCTGGGAGTGGGGCTCCCCCATGCTGCTGAGGTGTTTGAGAACCGGCGGGACAACACAACGGAGAAAGAGAGGATGAAGTTGGGTATATAAGTTCGACCGTACCGCTGCATCGGGGAAACGCCAGGCCGAAGGGACTTAGAGGTGTCCTAGACGGGCTTTCGGGCATCTTTTGCTACCTTTCGGCGCGTTAGGCGCTGGAACTTGGCTTATTTTGTCTAAATAAGACGTCCTAAGACCGAAAAAGAACGGGGAAGACCGCTACTATGCGGAAAATGCCATCCGGACTCAGTAAGTCGCGATGGCATTTTCCGCGACTCAGCATGCAGTGCGTTCAGGGCACAGCTTCGCGAGGTTCGAGATAGGCTCACCTGTACAAGTTTCTAACCCAAGATAGTGGTCACCTGCGCCGGTAGCTTCTGTTTCGAGACCGTCCACCTGCAAATAGTTGGAGTCGCTGTAGGGTCCGACTTGCCTAGTCCATGGTCTAAGTATATGGAGTCTTGTTACATACACCAGTTGCTGTCTTCAATGGAGAGATTCAAGATCAAGCCCGATCCTGTGGTTGTACCGCCTCACGGAGCGATCGCGAGGATTCTTATCCGTTAATCCAATGTAATGACGGAACGACTCGGAGTCAGCTTCTAATTGGTCAATCCAATACGATCCATGGATATCGCACTTCTATTATAGTCACCGGTTTGAACTCTTTCAGGCGGTGCCTAGTAGTGCCCTGCAGGTAGCTTTGCAAACACAGCATGTACAGCACTCGATGGTGAGTGTCATCCGCCAGGACCACGCAGTACTAGTGAAGCATCAGGAAAATCTTACACAGTGAATTATAAGGAATCATGTGAGTCACCTCAGCCGTGTACAACAATAACTGAGGGCGGGTGCCGACTTATATAAGTATAGTGAGTGACGAGATCTTGTCGTATCTCATTATAATTAAAAATGGATTAGGTACTATCACTAGGGGAGTTCTTCTCCAGGATACAGTGTTTCCCCAATTCCCCGGTCAGTAATTCACTTTTGGGGAATATTTCGACATAGACCTTTGCAATATAGTATATCCTATCACCCATCCTAAGAGCAAACTAGCAAAATGTGTGCACAGAGCTCATCGGCATCGAAATACTGGGCTGAGCAGAATTCTTCTCCATCCGTCACATCCAGGTCACAGCGGCAAGTTGGAACTCCGCTTCAGCAGGGCAGACACGTCAGCCACTGTATTTGGAGCGGAGACCCAACGCTGTCACACTTGGTGGCGGACGCGGAGAAGGACGCTCTGTATTTCTGCAATTAAAACCCTTCTGTATCGATATTCACCAATCGGAAGACATAGGTCCATCTGTGTGCATACAAATGTTTTAAATCCCATAATTTGGGCTGGTTGGTGAAGTGACTAGCTTAGGATCTGCCAGATACACGAATTTTGTGTGACGTGTAAACAAATGTTCTGGCATCCCAACTTAAAATGGGACCCATTTTCGCAATTCTGAATTGATACATACCACAGAAATATACCAAAGATTGTATATACCAAGTTCCAAGTTATTCCATTCAGTGTTGAAGGCACAGGAAGTGATTTTGTGTGTAGAGAACATTCATACCCCCGGAGAAGAACTCCCCTAGTGATAGTACGGGTGAGTACGGAAATTTCCAACACTCGCCACACCGCCGCGGCACGAAGTCATATGACGTGAATAGGCGCTCCTAACTTCAGTATTCTCGCTCCATGTCATTCATGAGATTTCCTGACGGACTAGAGGCAATCATAACTTTAGCAGTTGTTGCTCACCGGTCCCCAGCATTCCTGTCCCCGGTGAGCGCTCACCGGGGACAGGAATGCTGGGGTGAGGAACAAACTCATGAAAAGTGAGGGGCTGCGTCGCGGAGTGAAACATTTAGACACGGTGACCCAGCTGGATGTTCACCGTTGTGTAGATAGCGTGAAGATTTAATATTTAATCGGCAGTCACACCGACATATAATTTCATTGTGCGCTTGAACTAGATTCAGTAGATAGAGACGTTCCTTACCGACATACGACTCAGTATGCATCGATTGTCTGGGACATCCACTGGATCCCCAACAAGATTCCAATTCCAATTCAATACATACAATGTATAGAAAAAGCGCAATGGTTGACGGAGAATGCGACTGCTGCCAATCCAAGATGCGGGGTATAAGGACAAAAGGATAGCGATGCGAGGTCTACGACAAGAAGAAACACATTAAACTGAATATGCGAATTGTAACCTTCATCTGAATCCTAACTGCACATAAGGCGGCGTGGATGTTTAGAGCTCGTCGCAGTAGGGGAGGTCATCATCGTCCTCGTCGGTAGCAGTGGCGGTGGCGGTGGCGGACGACTGAGCGGGCGTAGCGGTCGCGGGGATCTGCGCGCCGAAGTAGGAGGTGCCGGAGGGCGCAGGGGGAACCTGGACCTTCGTGGCCGTACAGAGCACCTGCACACGTACGGAATCAGCCTACACTCCATGCGCCAACGTCGTGTCCATCGCTCACCTGGCCGATATACATGTTGGAGCAGGCACTGTCGATCTGAGGGTTGTTGGCCCAGAAAATGGTCGAGTTGAGGCCGGTGCCAGACATGACACTATCGCAGGTGTCGTCCTTCCGCACGACGTAGGTGGTGGCGCAGTCCTCGCCGGGGTAGCCCAGGCAGAGGGTCTTGCCAGGCGTGAGGTTGGAGCAGGCCGAGTCGATCGTGCCGTAATTCACGACTGCGAGCTGGTAGCTGAGAGAATAGGAGTTTACGAGATGTAGGCGAAAGAACGCCGACGGAGAACTCACGAAGAGACATTTTGCTTCTGAGAGATGGTGTCGCAGATATCTCCGGCCTGGATGGTGTAAGACCGAGTACAGTCCGCAGCCGCGACGGCTACAACACTTATTTAACACCCCTTCTCTCCTCTTTGTGCTGAACACACTCACACTGAGCAACGAACGGAACCGCGAGGAGAGCGGCGGCGAGGGTCTTGGAAAACATTATTTCACAAGAAGCGAGCGAAGTGAGTAACGAATGTAGTCTCAAAGACGGGCAAGATATAGGACAAGACTGTACTGCTCGTCGACGAGGAAGGAGGCAGCAAAGGTCCGAGGGTATGTAGATGGGAGAGAGTAACTGGGTTGGGAACTGGACTGGAAGAATTTTCGATCTTGGCTGCCTCGGCTTGTGGTGCGCCAGCATATGCTCTCTTTCCCGAATCACCACGGCCCGTTACCTTGGCGATCTTGCCTGAGCACCCCATATCTACTTTGCGCTGTTCTTACCCGCCGCTGTATTGCTCGGCCGACGAGGGTGCTCACACAAGGCAATGGATTGCTTTCGTCGCCTGCTGTGGGCTTACTCGCTATGCTCTTGCTGTCTAAAGATTCACGACGATAACTCTCAGATAAGCCAGCTATAACTCCGATGGATCTGATGTATTAAAGACCCTTTCCACCAGCCAGTCTGTTACGTTGGACGATAGATCAGCGCGACTGCTACTAGGTATACCGTGGAGGAGAGCAAACCGAGGGTTATTAAGAAACGTAGAGGTCCAGCAAAATGGGAATTATGCTGCCATGACGGAGACCAACCCTACTAAGGGTACCTTCGGGGACGCTGATTGCCCTCAGCGCCGAGAAGCGCTAGCAGGTTAGCAGTAAAGAATTGCCCATTTCTGTAGCTCGTACGGCCAAGGTGAGTTCACGTCCGCTTAATTGGTGTCGTGGGCACGAGCTCCTCATTGTATTCTAGCCCTAAAGTTGTTTTGAAGCGAGACCCTGATAGCAATAGGAATCGAACCCGACACGATAGTAGTCTAACTAGCTCTCGTCGAGGCTTTTATTCAATGCTTATGGATCATCGCAACTCAGCTGCGGATGCAGTCCGGAGTATCTGAATACGCACTTCCCCTATTTTCTTCTTTTCGGATATGTGAATACAGCAAGGCGACCACTGATAATCGGTATCGTGTAAAGCTCTAGATCTCTGACCAACGGTGTTCGTAGAAAGACACGATGTCAGGTCAATACCCCAACCTGGTGATGAAAGAGAGCAGTACATGCTGTTTCTGCGTCTGGCGCTGTTGCCCGGTCTGTATTCCACGCCTAAATAAGCTTTGTTAGGAGTTTCTTTGGCATGATCGGGATTGCGTGCGGTGAAGGCCAAGAGCTGCTGACTTACGCAGGTTACCTCGACATCGGTTATGCCCAGCTCCGGGAGTTCACTCGACAGAGCATTATTGTGAGTAGACATTTTCAGTGCTATGAGATGAACAGATTGAAGCTACGCCCGTTGTTCCGGAATAGCAGTCTCATCGTCCAGTATTGGTGGTATCCCGGGCCAGCTTCCTATACAGGAGGCGGTTCTATGGCTGGATGTGCCGGATCTTGTACGTTCGATCAGACCTTGATGGTATCTTTCTGACAGCGCTGGTACGAGCGCAACGCTGCACTGTGCGGAGTGGGAACTATCCGAAGAATCCTCAGCTAAAATTTCGCTCGCTCGCTACCTGCGCTGATCGCAGACGCCCGTGCTCTGCTACTCTGCTCCTCTTCCCAAGTCTTCAGCTACTTCAGGCTCGCATCGAATACGTGAAGATGAAGTCCCTTCCACGTTCCCGGTACTTTTATCTCCTTCTAATTGAGTATCGTCTGAACTGGACACTTACAAGCCCTCGATGAGCTCCAAGTGAAGAGAACGCAAACTGACGCTCGAATACTTGCTCAGGGTTCACACCTGCAAGATCTTGATGCGTATAATCAGAACATGCATCGTAATAATGAACGCCTTCGTCAACCTTCCATGCTTGCCTCCTTGCTGCTGCGAAGTCTCAGGAATGTTAACATGCACTTCCTGATTACCGAGGAATGCCCTTTTCCGGAGGCAAAACACTCCGTTGCGAAAGAGAATCATTCTCCTTAGCAGGTACCAGTGACGCGATTGCACCGACGTAAGATTCCGGGTGGCTCCTGTCCTGCGTTCGAACAAGATCTCCGTGCGAGTCCTGATGGATGCAGTCGAGAGATAACGGTGAGTTTTAGGTGTTAACGCGGCTGCACGAGGAGTTTCTATAGATTCCACCCTCAGGTTAGGGAGCCTTCTACTGTGCTACTAATACTTTGTTCACTACCGTAACACTGTCAGTAAGTCGCTTCGAGAGGGCTTACTGAATATTCTCCACTTCTTACTGGTAATTCTAGATCACCGGAACGTTTCTTTGCCAATGTAGGTGCACTGCGAGCCGGGCATCGCGCATGCTAGAACCAATGATATTGACCGGCGCACCTCGCCGCTGATAGAAGCCAGTTACAAGAGTCAGCATATAATGGTACAATGGTATATCGCGCAAGCTCCCTGTGAGCTCGTCCACCAGCCTGGACACCCTATGCATAGCTTGTGGCCGGGCGAGTGGTCCTCTCCGTCGGCGTAATGATGGTGATGACCTCGACGCCTCGCACGTCCCTGCCATATTCTATCCTCCATCCGTCTGGCAGCCAATTATTGAAGCCGTGAAGCAGTGTTGGATGTCGGTGGAATAATGAACATATGCGCTGGATCACCCCTCGAGGCTCCACGCTGCGGGAGCATAAACTGACAGAAAATAGCAAGGCGAGTCACGGCACTGACCGTCCGTCCTTGAAGTCCTTCATCACATCCAAGAACGCGTCGTACGTGCCCGGCTCCTCGTCGCATTGGGACTTCACGTCGTCAAGGTAGTTAAGGGCGGAATCTGTCGTATGCGGGTTCATAGGGCGCTTGCTCCGCTCGTTGGACATCATAGTCGGGGACATAGACATTGTGGGAGGGTCTAGCAATAGAATACAGGCGAGGACCCTTTTATGTGATTGTACATGATAATAGAGCGTGTATTTCTCGCACAGCTACGGACAGTACTCTCGGATGCGCCGGGACGGGAAACCGGGCCTTGCATTGCTTCGTGACCGCCTTTGGACGCGGGAGTGGCGTCAATCTCGGAAACGTGGAGGCCTAGATCATCTTGCCGGGGTCCCAACTGGAGACGATGCAGGGGTGGAGATTGTGACGGTCGTACGTGTTGTTCCATGTGATGTAGAGGTGCTCTCGATGTATAATTCTTGTGGCAGGAATGCGTTGAAACCAATCCAAAGTGGCCCAGCGTCATGCAACAACACACAGACACGCTGAATCGCCGAGAGATGATTCAGTCTACAAACGATGCGAGTTAATGAACAATGCCAAAAACGTCATGAGCCTTACTCTCCGTTCAGATAACTATTAATCAGTTGGTCAAACTCAATGTACACTTCTGGTCTGCCGCATAATTTCCTTCTAACGGCCGAAATCCATTCAGATCCAGTGGCAGGTACAGGAGCCCCCGGAAGTCGGTATTGAGAGAGTTGAGAAGGACGGGCATTCCCTTGGCGGCTCCCGCCACGGTCCGTACGTGGTGCTTGCCTAGTGTGAGAAGAGAGACGACCTCTGGATTGGTCGCGTCCCGCATACGGGCGATGGGGGGGTTCCGAGTGTTTACTATGCATCTCTAAGTTGAGATGTTACGAGGGAGTAGTGTGGCACAAATGTGCAGTAATACGCGTCTTGCAAGTTCATGCTGCCACACGGCCTTAAAAGGTAGTCGGTATTCGCGGGCCGGTATGCTGGTAGTCACGTGTCGTGACGCCTCGCTGAGCGCTGAGCACCCGCGCAGAAGCTTGTGTTCATACCCGACGAATTCAAGTCCCTACAATGATATTTAAGAGAGCCTTTGGGTACATTGCACCTATTTTGCACGAAAACCCTCTAGTGAGTCCTCATTTGAGATAGTCTGATATTCAGTGCAAAATTGAACATACAGCACGTACAAGGAAGGGTCTCCCGCAACGGAATGTGAAGGGAGCACCTCAGATACCAAGGAGAGGAGGTCCTATAGTTAAAAGAAGGATACCTAATGTCAAGAAGGTGGTTGCTGTTGCGAGTGGTAAAGGCGGAGTTGGTAAGAGCACCATAGCTGGTATGCACCACTTTTCACGCAATGTTTCGAAGCTTACTAACTTAAATACCTTGCAGTGAACCTTGCTTTTGCGATTGCATTACATCCGACCAGACCTCGTGTGGGTATTCTGGACCTGGACATATTCGGTCCATCGATTCCAAAGCTCATGGGTCTTGAGAATGTCGAGGAGCCATGGCTCACTTCGAGTGCGTTTCTCTATGATGAACTGTTCCAATCAATTGACCCGATTAACATCAGACGGTGCGATCGTCCCTCCGACGAACCACTCTCTGCCATGCATGTCCATGGGCTTTCTCCTCCCCTCCTCTCCCTCCTCTCCCTCATCGTCCAACGAAGATACTCCTGTGGTATGGCGCGGACTTATGGTCCAAAAGGCCGTGCAACAACTCTTGTTTGATGTTGACTGGCGCGGTGAAGAGGCCGGAGCGGGACTGGACCTCCTGGTGATCGACATGCCGCCTGGAACAGGTGATGTGCCGCTGACACTAGGACAGTTGGTTGTCGTCGACGGTATGTCAGGTAAGCTGATTATTGATGTGTATAACTAACTCTGTCGCACGGGAATAGGTGCAGTAATAGTTTCTACGCCCCAGTCGTTGTCCCTTTCCGATGTTCGAAAAGGCATAGCCATGTTCCGAAAAGTGGACGTCCCGGTACGTCCGTCTGCCATGAGTAAAGCATATTCCTTGCTTTTGATTATTGCGGCCCCGGAAATTTACTCGTTACTTTCTCCCTCACCACTCATGCTTCCGCGCTCTCCACCACCTATCGCTGATTATCATTCCCCTTTACAGATAACGGGGATAGTTCTCAACCAATCCCATTACATCTGCCCCTCTTGCTCTTCGCCACACTACCTCTTTGGCCCACCCGATCGCTTTATCGAGGTCGCTGAGCAACTGGGTGTGCGTGTCCTTGGTGAGTGCTCGCGTTTCACTTTCAAGTTCTGTGGCTGACTGCACTAGGCCAACTCCCGCTCGTTCCTGAGGTCAGCATGAAGAGTGACGCAGGCGTACCGTACATGCTTGCTGGCAAAGTCGAAGGAGATGAGTGGAGAAACACAATGAACGGTGTGGCTAGTAGTGTGCTGGACGCTATCAAGTTGTCTTGAGGTGTGAATTGTTCTTTGTCCCACTCATGCCGTCTATCTTGAGCGGAGCCACCCAGGTTGCGGGCGCAGTCTTGCAGGTGGTTTCATGCTCGAGAAAGTACATGGGTGGACACCTTGCCAACTGTGATGACAGTGTATGCTTAGTTTTGTCAATCCGCAGCTTGAGCCTCCGACGCATCTCATGTAGCTCTCTAGTCATGAGTTAGCTGAATACCAACGCCTCTACTGGTTCTCTTTCGCTTCTTGCTTAGTCCGTTGCCCTAGTCTTTCTGCCCTCATCTGTGGCATCTCCCTCGGTGTATATCTCTACTCTTCGGTCTATCCCATGTTTGGTCCCGGTCTTTTTAGGCAGTCGATTACCGACTGCTTCACGTTGACCGATCTGGGGTTTGCATGTGAGCAGTCACCTTCTGCTACATCTCGGGCACAGATCCAGCCTAAACCAAGGATGGTTTTCGTGCAGAGTCCCCACCCTGACCGCAGATAAAGCGGACTACCTCTATAGTAAGAAATGTTTCGCCCAAGCTGCCGTCGATGCCGTCCTTACTCATAGACATGACAAGTCTCTTGATCGTCAAGAACGCAATAGTCTAAATGAGTCTAGCTGCTGTTGTGGCAAACTGAGGTACTTTCAGAAGTACGAGTAAACACTTAATACTGAAGTACCTCACGTATAGACCCTCCGATATTTGACTATCAGCTGGTCCGCTTCTTGGATATCACCGTACTGAGGAAACACTTGCTCCATCACCTTGCGCCAGAAGCTTTTCCTGTATTGGAGCAGGAAGATTGATTTGACCAGTTCCCTTGGCAGTATGACTATCGAGTCAGTGAAGCTCCACATAGGACAGACAGGCGCCAATCTCACCAATACTCAGGCATCCACGATGCAGTGGCCCAATCGAGAATACTTGTGATATTGAGATCCTTGTCGACCAGTATGTTCGAAGGCGTGAGATCACCGTGAGTTAGCCGCACACCGTAATCGTTTGAGAATGCAGCATTTATCCTGTCCAGGACCGCCCCTTTCACCTCGTTCGGTGTCTGCAAATCTGAATATTCCAGGAGAGCACGATGGAAATCCTCGGGAGATGGGAAGGGTCCAAAAGAACCTCCCAAAAGCTGAATACGGTGATCATCCAGAGGAGAATCATCAAAGCGACAGATTGACTGCCCGTAGGGTGATCGCACGTCCCTCAGCTCGTCAGTTATGACTCGGAGCTGATTAGCGGGAGCCACCTATTGTTCGTCGGTAGGCCGAGCAACGTTGATGCGATAGTCATCCAACGACATGCCCGACATGTTCTGCATGACAAAATATGCTGTATGACTGCCCGTCTTGATATAATCATAAACGAAAGGCACGGGTATGTTTGTGTTTCGGCGAATGGATTCTGTGGCTGCGTATTCAGACGGAGTCGCATTGCCTTTGATCACAAACCCAAACAGATCACGGTGCACCGTGTTGAATTGGTTGAAGGCATTGTAGCTTTCACGGCCGTCCGTGATCAGATAGCGGTACAGCCTGCGACGCAGAACATGAGGAATCAGATGCAGAAGAAACTTCTTCAGATGCATCCATAGGCTGGCACAGATGCGGATGCGACGAAACAGCATCTATGTTGGTTCCTGTCAGTAAGCAGAGGATAAAAGATTGCAAGTGCGCCAATCTTACCTTCGAAAGTGTAGCGAGAACTCTGCTTCCGTGCCGGACGTTGATGGGCTTGGGAATAGACACGGGCTCGTACACGTTCACCACGTCGAGTTACAAAGTTAGTGTTTGTGAGAACCTCGGCGGTAAAGCGGGAAATTTAAAGTTAAGCTAACAGCTTCCTGTGCGTACTGTGCGGTCGCAGTGAGTTCC
Source organism: Neolentinus lepideus HHB14362 ss-1 (assembly GCA_001632425.1). NCBI lineage: Eukaryota > Fungi > Basidiomycota > Agaricomycetes > Gloeophyllales > Gloeophyllaceae > Neolentinus > Neolentinus lepideus. The sequence goes on from KV425601.1 coordinate 116,304, forward strand.
GAAGCCTAAGATTACTCTAATCCTCGTCGCCTCGCAGAGGTACGCAGTGCTATGATTAACCGAAAAGCAGCGGCCCCGAAGATGGGGCCGCCCACTTTCTTTTTTGTGATTTTGCCCGATGAATGGTTAATACATGAAGTAATATACCACGAATCAACAGAAAGGGAGGGAAGGGCGGGTAACCGCAAATACGCGTCGCTGGGAGGACAGCAACGGAATACGTCAGACATAGAAGGGACGTGGCATGAGCGTGGCTCTACACACCTGGGAGGACAGCAAGTACACGTCGGAGAGAGAAGGGTGAGACCCTTTTCTCGACGTCCTGTCCCCCAGGTATGTGCCCCTCCTATTGAGAGTGTCTCAGTCTGAGATACGCGGCGGGGCCAGCGCCGGATACGGCGACGGCATGAGGATGCCGCGCGAGGTGGTCTGCGATCGAGGCGGCTCCTCGATTAGACTCACTTAAATCCATTTTTTAACTACGATTAATACCCAATGAGTCCTATATCCTCATGACCAGAAATATCCGAGCTCCGACGCACCTAGTCGCTCCTCGGCTATCAGTGTACCCGAGTATCTCAGTGCATGGCACTTACCAATAAATTGAAAAAAATAGTAATTGAACAAACATGATTATATTGATGAGTAGCTATCTCCCCGTGACGTCCCCGCCAGAAACATGCAGTGGATATTATTGTGATATCTGCTTGGAACTTGATCCATGGCCAAGTAGTGGATAGAGCGTAGAGTAGGTGCGGAGGTTGCAGCCAATTAACTCTCCTTAAGATATATACTGGGCACCGGTGCATATGCAGAGAATCTGCTAGCGAAACGGCGTTCAGCACTCCACAATCCAAAGCAAGACTGTTTACAATCCGATAGAGGTGCATTGCGTCCCGAGTGTTCGAAGTAACGTGGCCGACCCAGGGCAAAGTTAGCAACGTGCCTGTAAAAGCGACATCCCTCCAAGACCTGCACAAAGATAGCCGGCATCTTATCTCAAATTGCTCTGGAATTATGGCCACTGGCGTCGGTCGGTGTATCCTGAGCCACAAGCATAGGTCGCAATGAGGCGTCCGGCGAATGCCGACCACTGTGGCACATAACTGACATCGGGAGTAGACTTGCTAGCGACGTCTCCTCAATTATGAAGGCAATCAAGGGTCAGTAGCCCTATTCAAAGTTCATCGACATGCAATTTGACTGCTGCTTCTTCAGGTGTTTTACTCACATGGTGCGTATATGCATATTCTGAAGAGTCTCCATTCCTCCGTTATGCAATAACGTGCCTGACGCGATCCGCCAGCGATTCTGCGGTGAAACAAATACTACTGACGATTAATGAGAGAGAGGGAAATAGCTTCATAATCGAAGACTTGGACGATCATCACTTGGTTATTAAGGCAGACGAAGAGTATAGAGTGCGGAAGGAGCTGGAGGCCGAGGTACGCGTTGGGGTTTCCTGATAACGCAGATTTAACCCGTTCCGCAGCTTGAGAAGAACACTTATAGCTTAGAAGCATGAGACAATCAGTACTTCACTGTGTTTCTTCAAAAGATATGAGCACAGTCTCCCATCCCGGACTTAGCGCTTGTCCGCGAAAGACCGTGCTTATGCCTGGACATGAAAGATCATGCTTCGAGAAGCTCGTACTTTCTGCGCACTACAAGTATCACAACGCGGATCGTAATCCTCCAGCCGGGAGCCTCCAACGAAGTATAATCTTCCCTTCTGTTCAAGTCGATGCTATTGCCATGGATTTCCGGTTTCAGTTGACCATTCTCAATGACGTTCCGGAGGGCTGGGGGTTTAGAATTGAAAATGCGTACTTTACGGTACGATGCAGCGTTATGTTCGCAGGTACCCGCCTGCATTTGAGGGATATCTCTGAAGTGGACGGGACTTTTCACATCAGGTGACGAAACGTCACCGTTAACGCGGTACAACAAATAAACATTACACACTATATGCGTACAGATCACAAGATAGAAGATGCGCGAAAAAAATCAAAGCCAGATTAGCTAAATATACAACACGACGACGAAAAAGCCTTAGTCCGACAAAAAGAAATCATCTAGTCCATGGCCTTCTATAACACACTAAATTCAGCATTACCACTCATCTGGTCTGGCAAGTCGATGTTAGACGGGTAAGGGCTTCGAACAAAGATACACGCACCCAAATTTCAATCCTTCGGGTAGACTCCTCAGTGCTGTCGCATTATAATCCGCCGTACGCAGGAAAACCGTGTTCCCCCACCAAGCCTGGATAGTGTCCTTCCCTATGGTCCCATTTTTGGGATATTGTAATCTGCAGATGAAGGTCAGTCACGAGAAATCATCCACAGAGAAAGCAGACGCGACCGGAGCACTCACGTGAAGAATATTAATATGGTGGAGATGGCGGTTCCGGCATCTAGGGCAGCGGATAAGACATCTGATATCGAATTTGTCAATCTGGGTCCTGTGGTCATTTATACGACGTACAATTGTATTTGGCCCAGAATGCGAAGCATCTTCGTCGTATGACATATTGGAAGATGAATCCAACCACGGTCCATGGAACATAGTTAGCTGCAGTTGCTGGCGGCATCATGCCCACGCCGGCGAAGATCAGTCTAAACAGCCCAAGTCATTGTAAAATTGTGCTACGAATGGCGCGATACGATTCTTACGGGAAGCTGAAAATAATGAACGTCAGACGGCAAAGGAAGATTAATGAGTAGAGTACACACTTGACATAGTTCAAGAAGGTGTCCGGGTGACGCTTGGTTACCCACCATACGATAACTGGGCAGCACGCTCCAATGAGGAAGAAAAAACTGAGGCCTGACGAATCGGTCAGAAACAGGAGGTGAAGACTATGCGACTCGTGCCATCATCCGCTCACCGCTGGAAATATGGTGATTTAGGAACGCTTCTTCGGAGACTAACACAGGTACTTACTAATACACCTGTCCTTTAGCAAACTCCAACGCAGGACCAATAACACCCCACTACATATTCGTGAATATACCTGCTTCAAATAACCTCTCGGTTCACGTACCACTACGGACGCTGTCGCAAATACTTCCGTACCAGGACATATGAATCTTGAATGTCTTATGAGAGCACGGTGGACTCGATCAGCGGGGCTACTCACTTGTCCTTGTTATGTTGCCAGCACATATCTCTAATCAAGGAATGAGGGTTCACGTTCAAAGTAGAAATGTAACACGCACGGGATATTGGCAAACATCCTGCAAGTGGTTCAGCTCAAGTAACTGGAGATTATCCTGCAAGGGACTTACCAGGTTTGCACCCCTAATTGTACAGTGCCAGCAATGATAGTGGATACCACCTGCGCAAGAAGCTCAGCCACGAATCCGAGGCGAAAAAGAGATGAGTACAGACCTGTCCCCAGAACATGGGGCGAGGAGGAACCTTCATATAGTGTCCGAGCTTGAAATCAGCCGTGAAGGTCATAGCTAGAATGAACCTTGTTAGAGACATTGAGCAAGTCGACGTCCACACTGCACAAACCTTGCGACATAGTGATGTAGCCCCATGTCTATATTGACATGATGAATTCCATGATTTAATCAGATACCTCAAAAGCCGAATACCTTGAACCTATTAATAGTCAGCGTCTTTACCCTAGATGTCCGAGAAGCACTTACATCATCATGGCGACGGGATGGCCGGGAAGCATGAACCCAGCAAGTAGTTCGGAGATAACGCTTTCGTGGTAAAAAGATCAGAATAGCACACAGGGACAATTAACCGAAGACACTCACTTGAGACCAACTTGCCGGTTGGTAATGGCTTGGATCATACCTAAAACCAAGTCAGGCGCGGTATTCCTATGCTACTCTGAAGCCTGAAGGACATACCAACGGGAACGACGTAGACGATGGCTGTCGAGAATAACCACTCATCAGATAAGGAAAGTTTATCCACGAATCGGAGAACATCACCTAGTATGAGAGAAAGCACAAGGGCCCATATGGTCATACCGGTCGGCCAAAGTTCGATACAGAGACATGCGAAAGCGAAGGTCACGACTAACGGCAGCGTCAGCATATGGCCAGGATAAAATCACGTGACTGTTCTCACCGAAAATAGTGGCATACCACCACCCGGGCACTGTAAACCATGCGTATCAGACGACCAGCGATCAAGGCTCTCGATAGCCAACGCACCTTCAGGATACCAGGCCATTAGCCTGGCATGGATGTCGGGTTGCTCTCGCAACGAACGCTTCAGCTGAACTTTGATAGGCTTCCAGAAATATATCAGTGCATGGGTGATAGTTGCAGTAATGGATGCAAAAGATAGCCCATAAGATACGGCGAACGTCGCCCTATAATCGTTTAAGAAAATAGGGGCTAAGGATATGCATCAAGAACCTACGATAGGTAGAGGGGACTGTATGCCTTGTATGCTTCCAGGTCAAACGTGCCATCCTTTTTTATTATTCGACTCGTGTTGTAAGGGGCGCCCCTATTATCGAAAGCCCCGCGAGATGACATTCTACGCACACGTCGTTAGCGAGAGAAAGGGAATTGCCCAAATGACCTACGGTAGGTACTGGGAATCCCAGGCATTGACGTACTGGGATACCATAGCCTTAGCTAGATCCCCAGTGTGTTCATAGTTGACACGTACGTAAAGAATTGGGGTCAACATCCCTAGTGACTCTTTCAGTACAAGAAAATATAACACACCGCGTGTTACGTACAATAAAAGAATACAAAACCAACAGCGACATTGGCTTCAGCCCACCCTGCAGCCACTTCAATACGAGATCTGATGGAGGACAATAGTATACCTACAAGGCGTCGCTAAACTTTGAGGAGATTAGAAAAAGTGATAACATGAATGAGTGCGCCAGACATACGGGCTACCGATGTACGCAATCTGACTCCAGTCAAACGATATCAAGGAAAATCCTAATCCACTATAATATCTTGAGATACAGGGTAAGCTTTAGAACGAGCCATGAGACCAATCCCACATACCCAAAGAGTTGGTTGACTTTCTACAACCGACGTTACATCATTCTGGGATAGGCGATACCGTGACCTTAGAGCAAATCACTTACCACGTTTCTCGGCGCTATCCAGCAGACCTGTTGCGAGTCAATGGAAGGCCTCTACAATGAATCGCGATAACGGACCCAGTCAAATACGCTACAGTGGCATACGTGAACACAGTAGACGATGCTCGTGCGATGTAACGACTAACCTCAACGCCTGAAACAGATATCCCGGCATCCAGTCTTCCACAGAACTCAGAATCCTGCTTGAATGGCATAGAGAAAAGGATACAACTTACACCACGCTGCAGCGCCAACAAACGCATAGCAGAAAAACCGCTCCCTGGATATGCCGTCGCGGGTGCCGTATCCAGTGTATCTCTGCGAATGCAGAGTGTTGAAGAGCGCGCACAGGACCAGTGTATTGGGCCAAACTGTACAAACTCAGTAAGCCTAGTGTAGATTCACTGCAAGACCTACTTACTCATGGACGCAGGCAGGACCAGGAATCGACGAGCAATCCCGCCGAGGGAGAAGCCAATCAATTGGGTAGACATTACCAGCATCCCTAAGTTTGATGAGGAGAGGTGTCGGGCTTGACACTCCAAGACTTACATTGATCTTTGTTTCTGGTTAGTAGACGATAAGACAAAGCCACGTACAAAATTCACGTACACATAAAACCAAATCGTTGATGATACATGACTCGTTGCACCGCGATTATATCCGTCTGAAAAGGATCAATACCGGGTCCAGTATACATGACTGGAGCTTACTGCATATGCTGATGGCGCCCCGACATTCGCCATAATTGTCACAAGAACCTGTACAAAATGAGGACGACCTAGGACGAAGTAGCACAGCGCACTTACATGTTCCTTCATGCTGAACGGTCCTGGGTTGACGGAAACACCGAAAATACTTACTCTCGGCATTACTCGTTCCCATATACGACCCAATGGGAATGTAAGGAGCTGAGCGACCAGCTAAAGGAAGATAAGCGCCCCTGTCCTGGTGTACGGCTGCGTGAGTGACATACCCCGCCGACTACGATCGATGGATATCGAAAGTAGTAAAATTGGTTGACGCCAGGCAGTACGATGGCCCAGAACAGCCCCAGAACCCATGCTCGCAAAGTCGATGTCGGCATAGACGTGTCATCGAAGTTAGCGACTGCAGCACGGACCTCCGGGTAAGGGGAGTCATCTTCTGAAAGTTTTAAGTAGGTCACGACTTTATGATAGTCGCCGCAAGTAGACTATGAACACACCGAGTGCTATTGATGTGATTGAATCTCGCGGTATATTTGGGTCATAGATGTCGGGGACTGGGATGATCTGCGCTGCATAACTACAATGCTCTGGGTAGAGGAGCTGCCCACTTACTTGACTCTCTATCGAACATATCGCTGGGGCTTCAGCACTGTAACTGCAAGCAGGTGCTGATACTCACCATAGGACTTTTCCGGATCACGAATTGGGTACTCCGATGGCTCTCTGTCGTGTTGATCTTCCGAGGCGACCGAAGCCATTTCATGCTCCCTCACCCACCGATGTGCAGCGCGACTTGCCTTGAAGGGGAAGCAAAAACTAGACGGGGGTTACAAACGACGAGCGAATGCAGTGCAATATTCTGTCGATGCTACAGCAGATTTCATGTCGGCATCCCGCAATCAGCAAGGGGTACAGTAGTAATGAAGCAAGCTCACTTGTCTGAATCAAGTAATTCGAGAGCCCGACAGTCCTCGGACAAAATCGTTCTCCCTACTCCCTAACCTTACAGGCTGCCGGAACCAAACAAACGCGGTACGAGTCGGAAGGGGGGTGTCTCTGTTTTGATTTGTCGTCGAGAGAATCTTTCAAGCGTTGCACACGACACACTGTCCTAGTAGACGAACGCGGACGCCTCACCAAGATAGACGGGACGGGAAAGCCATGGGAGCTCGCCGCAGCCGAGCAAACATCCTCGGAGGGTAATTTTGTCTTCGCATCGGAGCACAGCTCCCGGCACTACCGACCTCCAATTACACATGAAGAACACTTTCTCTATACTTATGTCTAGCCTGCCGTCTTGCCCCGCTGATAGTACCTGGAAGTTAATAACGCCACCGTTTGACTTGCTACTGGTTCAACCAACTCGAGGCTCGAGAAGTGACCGATATTCAGTTCTCATCATCTCAGTGACTAGCCTGGATAGCCAAGTATTGCGCTCGTTCAATTCAGCAAGAAGCGCATGATTTTGGTCGATGCCGTATTTCCTCCATCGGGTATACAACGAAAGTGCTCTCGCGATACCAATAATGTATGGGAGAAGCATTGGCATGCCCGTGAACCCCTTTAATGGAAGGCCCCGTGTCCTGAAGCCGCGGATATGCCGCGCTGCTTAGCACTCTATCGGTCGATGAACGTTATCGTCGAGGGAGCTATTTTCGAAGATTATCCGCCAACGAAAGTCAAGGCCGAAACCATGGACAGTGTCCTCCTTATAATGCATATGGACCGGGTCCATGACTTAAGGTGAACCGCGCTCTACCATTAGGCGAAGGTGATAGTGTTCGGCTGTCCCAAATCTATCCATCTCGTACTGCAAGCATGGTAAACCATTGGATACGTCTAGATCTGCGCAGTAGCAACGCATTTCAACCCATGTACTAAGGAAGAATATCCTGACCATCCTCAAGGTTGGCTCTCTCACCTTGTTATCTAATCATCTCATATTTTTCTCATAGATGTGGAGCTGGATGCTGCTGCCAAAGTGATCGCTCTCGCCCTGGTGAAGATTTTCATTGACCCGTGCGACCTTTGAAATATCTTGCTGGCTGCTCATTTTAGTAGACAGCTTCATTACCGCAATAATTGGCGGTCATCAGACCAAACATGTTGTAATGCACCGGGAATCCCCTGGAGCAGTGGCGATTGCTGGAGAATTTTATGTATGGAGATACGAAGATGTCGACATCGACCAGAATACCAGAGGAAAGGAGTAGACTCTGCGCTCGTCCGACTCATTCTGGAGAAGGTAGATGTACCCCCGGTTCCAGTCGTGCTCAGTGAGGTAAATGGCCCGGGGCTTGTAAATCAAAAGGTAGAGAATGTATGCCTTGCGACGAACGTGCTTCGCAATATAGGGACGCTCATCCCATTAGTCCCACGTCTTGATACATGGGTATGTTAGCTTGTACAAACACTGGAGAAGCGTCCTTGGGCGGCCGCGTAAAGCGACTTCCATCTGTTAAGGCAGTCCAATGGCGAATGAATTGGACATACTCATCCCGAACTGGTTGACTGATGTATCACACCGCGATATAATACAATGCTCTCGGTAGGAGGTGGGGTAATGTAAGCGTACAGTGATGAATGAGTTCACATCATTGAACGAACGTCGAGATACTAGTAGATAGTGCCTGGACTCCTGCAAATATGAGCTTACCATACGACAGGATATGCCATAGTCAAGGGTTTCTGTGTAGGTTTTGGATTCTCCATTGTCCATCTCTCGACAATTGACGGGTCTCCAGGCTGCACAACCAACGGTCCCGCCACGGAATCGGTGCCATCCCAGGTTGCACTGCGGCGACTGTAAAAGAGGCTGTCTACGAGGGCCTTGTATCTGTTGCTCGGGATGGAAGACAGGCGTCTTGAATGAAAATCTTCCGAGTTTATCCTGGCCTCTGTTGCTTCAACTGGACTCGGGATAGAGGCGGTACCTGGGGGTCGGCTGTATGTGGGCGGCAAGGGAGGCCAACTGTACATGCGAGGCGGTACGACACGGGCGGCTGATGTGGATTGGGTTCGGGTACGCCGGAGAATTTCGAAGGGCAGGGGAATACCAGGCGCGGCAAACCTGTCCGGGATATGATTACTAGCTGTTCCGATGAATGTGGCACCTCCAGGGGCAGAATGAGAGCGCTCGACGACGAGAGTGACAGGGCCTTGTTCCGGGTTTTCGGTGGCTATTTCATTGTACGCTTCCCAGGCAGCGTCCAAAACAGAAGGGAGGCGCGAGCTGACAGATCCAAGAGTATCAGGTATGGCGTTCCGCATAGCAACTTGATTCGGCCATCTAATGTCCCGCTTGAACTGCTCGAATGCTCCCATCTGCGTGGCGCTGATGTGAATCTCGTATTCCAGCGCTTGAAGCAGTTCGCGCTCGTACAATGTGATCAAGCGTTTTGTCATAGTGAGCTGAGTCAACACTGCCCACGTGTTGAGGCCATATGCCTGATCGGCCGCGCTCTTCTGCGCCAGCATGAGGGCGGCGATGAAGAGTGGTGATCCGTCTTTGGCAACTGCGTGTGGTCGTTTTTTCTTCATGCGATCGAGGAGGAATAATGCCAGGCAAACAAGATCCGTCGGGAATTGACCGCGATTCAGAACGTGCAGGATGAAGGGCTCGAGTGGCAGGATCCGTCCCTCGGGCGATGTAATTGTAGAAGCCGAGCGAAACTTCGTTGCGAGGTACATGAAGCAGGCTGAGGCATACGGTCTGTAGAATTCCTGAGAGCGAGAAGAGGACATTGTGGCCAAGAAAGATGGGCTCGACATGTGAAATTAGGAGCCTCATTATATAGGTCCTCGAGAACCATAGTGGCCACAATGCCACCGACGGTTGGTAGCGTCAAAGAGGTAAACTGAAGTCACGAGACCCCTTCACTTGCCACAATCAGAGGTTCCATCAAGGTCTAGGCGACCAGTGTGGCTTATCAGTGTCAGAGTTATCCAAGCGCAAGTCTCGATAGAGGAATACTTGCTTCTTTTCCAAGCTACATACTTCCTGCCCCAACACGCAAGGTAGCTCGGACAAACGTGCATACCATTAGGGAACAAGAACGATACGAGAAGCTCGAGCAGATTCTGTGACAAATCGTGTAAACGAGCGCCTGTGCTCGTTCCCATCGACTGATAGGATACTGCGTGCCGGTTAGAGGGTTCACAATTAATCAGTCATACCACTATGGGACGTACCGTTGCTGTCTTCGAATGTATTCCATTGCAGCATACCTGTATGTAGTAGACCACTAACCTTCCGTACTGTGTACAGCGTTCAAAGGAGGACGAGTTGAAGAGGCGTGGAAAACGGCCGCATCTGAAGGAATTTGCTATATTTGGAATATGTTTTCCGAGCATCTCAATTCCTCCTGATCATCCGGGTTGCGACTCTCATAGCGTTCCGCACAGTATAACTACCAGGCGTCTTCACTGTGATCAACCAGTGGCTCTGTGCTCCTGCAGGGACTCCTGTGCTATCTGCTGGTCTCCTTGACACGCACGCTTTGACGCGGTGAAGCCGCACTATATCCGTGATAGAAATCGCCGTAAGTGATTCAATCTCATTATATTTAACTTCTATATAAACTGCTTAGGTCTTCACAAACCTGCAGACACCCCGGTCGCGAGCCTACACATCCAACATGGTAGTCGCGACAGACGTCGACAAAGTGTCTATTCTGGGCAAAGAATCTATCCATTGTGGATTCCACCTTATTCCTTACATCGCCAACACGGTCATAACAACTCTGCCGTCATCTACATATGTTCTCATCACCGACACTAACGTCGGGAGCTTCCACTTATCCGCTTTCGAGTCAGAATTCGACCAGACCGTGAGCAAGTTGCCTGAGAAAGGTAGATCGAGGTTCTTGTCCTTCGTCATTCCTCCTGGAGAGACTTCGAAGAGCAGAGAGGGAAAGGCGAGTATTGAGGATTTCCTCCTCTTACACAGATGTACCCGCGATACAGTCATCCTCGCGCTCGGTGGAGGAGTAATTGGTGACTTGGTGGGCTTCGTAGCGGCAACTTTGTAAGTGGGCTCGTTCTGAAGCGAAATCCTCCGGGATTGTGTATTTACTTCAAGCTAGCATGCGGGGAGTTCGCTTCGTACAGATCCCAACGACACTGCTTGCTATGGTCGATTCGAGTGTAGGCGGTAAGACTGCCATCGACACCCCACTAGGCAAGAACCTAATCGGTGCTTTCTGGCAACCGGAATACATCTTCATTGATGCTTCCTTTCTGGAGACCCTTCCTGCTCGCGAATTCTCGAACGGCATGGCCGAGGTGGTTAAGGTGAGATCCATACGAAACTGTTGTTGCTCCACGCTCACCCCACTAAATAGACGGCGGCAATTTGGAACGAGGACGAATTCACAGCCCTAGAGTCTCGTTCAGCATCACTCTTTTCTGCCATCCAGACTCCGTCCACGAACTTCGCGGGTCGCACTAAGACCACGCGCTCGGCAGCCCAGAAGCTTCTGCTCTCAATTATTGTCGGCTCCATCTCCGTTAAAGCACACATTGTCACCGTCGACGAACGCGAGACCGGCCTGCGCAACCTGGTCAACTTCGGACACACCATCGGCCATGCCATCGAAGCCGTCCTCACCCCGTCCATGCTGCACGGTGAATGCGTCAGCGTGGGCATGATTCTCGAGGCGGAGGTCGCAAGGAGCATGGGTGTCTTCGGGCAAGTTGGGGTTGGTCGGCTCACGAGGTGTTTGAAGGCCTATAATCTCCCGGTCTCGTTGACCGATCCAAGGATCACCACACTCCCTGCGAGCAAGCTGTTGACGGTTGAAAGATTATTAGATATTATGAAGGTGGATAAGAAGAACAGCGGGACACAGAAGAAGATTGTGATCCTGAATAGGATCGGGAAGACCTATGAGGAAAAGGCGACAAATGTGTCTGATGAGATTATCGCGAAGATTCTGTCTGATGCGGCCAGAGTCGTGCCAGGAATCCCGACTAAGAACCCAGTCCGAATGGCTACGCCTGGGTCGAAGAGCATCTCCAACCGAGTGCTATTGCTGGCTGCTTTGGGTAGCGGCACTTGCAGACTCAAGAATCTATTGCACTCTGATGACACTCAGGTCATGATGTCTGCACTTATGGACCTCAAGGTATGTTTACCTTTCGTCGAATGTCGAGAGTATGCTAGTCTGACTGATCATTACAGGGCGCAAGTTTTTCGTGGGAAGACGGCGGAGAAACGCTCGTTGTCAAGGGTGGTGGGGGCTCCTTGTTTGTGCCTCCCTCAGGGAAAGAGATCTATCTCGGAAATGCAGGCACAGCTGCTCGCTTCCTGACTACCGTTTGCACCCTAGTCCAGCCTTCAGCCGACTCGTCTGCCAAGGCCACTGTAATCACCGGCAACGCTCGCATGAAGCAGCGCCCTATAGGACCTTTGGTCACCGCTCTACGTGCAAATGGAACCGTCATTGACTATCTGGAGGGAGAAGGCTGCTTGCCGTTGTCTATTGCCCCTGATGGGCTGAAGGGAGGTAGGATTCAGCTTGCAGCAAGCGTGTCGAGTCAATACGTGTCTTCGATCTTGCTTTGCGCTCCGTACGCTGCGGAACCTGTTACCCTCGAGCTTACTGGAGGTCAAGTTATTTCTCAGCCGTACATCGACATGACGATTGCGATGATGAGGACCTTCGGCGTCGAGGTTGTCCGCGAGAAGGATGCAGATGGCAAGCTCTTGGATGTATACAGTATCCCGAAGACCACCTACAAGAACCCCGAGGCGTACAATATCGAGAGTGACGCCAGCAGTGCGACGTACCCATTGGCAATTGCTGCTATCACTGGGACAACTTGTACTATCGAGAACATCGGTAGCGAGTCGCTGCAGGGTGACGCTAGGTTCGCAAAGGAGGTCTTGGAAAGGATGGGCTGCGTGGTCGTGCAGACTGCCACGGAGACGACTGTGACTGGTCCACCCAAGGGACAGCTGAAGGCTCCCGGGTACATCGACATGGAACCGATGACGGATGCTTTCTTGACGGCTAGCGTTTTGGCTGCTGTCTCAACCGGACCGGGAAGTGTCGAGGGCAATGTCACCAGAATTCAGGGTATTGCAAACCAGCGGGTGAAAGAGTGCAATCGAATTCAAGCGATGATTGATCAGTTAGGTGAGATACAGTCTTTTACTGCGAGATCTCATTTTCGCTCATTCGTTATTTTTGGTATCTAGCCAAGTTTGGCATCGAGACCAAGGAATTGGATGATGGGCTTGAAATCTACGGAAAGCCCATTCCAGAGTTGAAGGAGAACGTCAGTGTGCACTGCTATGACGACCATCGGGTTGCGATGGCCTTCAGTGTTTTGGCGTCCGTCGTCAGGGGAACAATACTTGAGGAGAAGCGCTGTGTAGAAAAGACGTGGCCGAACTGGTGGGATGATCTTGAAAACAAGGTTCGTCCTACAGATATCGAGTATCACCTTCTCTGATTATGTTTTACAGATCGGCATCAAAGTAGAAGGCGTAGACCTGGCTGGCACGGTGGAGTCTACCGCATCGCCAAGTGGCACGGTTTCGAAGGACCCGTCAGCTTCAGTCGTCGTACTCGGTATGCGGGGATCAGGCAAGAGTTTCATAGGCGAGATGGCTGCGTCCGCTTTGGCTTGGCCTTTCATTGACGCCGACGTCTACTTCGCGGAGAAGCATCAAACTGGTGTCCGTGAATTTGTTCATAAGCATGGCTGGACCGCCTTCCGCGCGGCTGAAACGGAGATCCTCAAGGAGCTTCTGGTGACTTATCCTTCGGGACATATCCTGAGTTTGGGCGGAGGCATTGTAGAGACACCCGAAGCCAGAGAACACCTTAAGGAGTACGCCAAGAAAGGACCGGTGGTCCACATCGTCCGAGAAATCGATGAGGTGGTCAAGTACCTGGGTGAAGAGACCGCCAGGCCAGCTTACGGCGAGCCTGTTACCGATGTTTTCCGTCGCCGGGAACCTTGGTTCACAGAGTGCTGTAATTATGAGTTCGTGAACTACACAGGCGTTCTCACTGCCTCAATCAATGGGTACGCAAGTACCCCTGTCGAACAGAATGGTGGCGACTACATCCCTTCCAGAACGAGCTCCGTTCGCGGTGAAGTCTCCCGGTTCTTCGGCCACATCACTGGCCACAAACCAAACCTGGCCCCGAACCTCGCAGCGGATAAGCGTTCGTATTTCTTGTCACTCACGTACCCAGATGTCACTCCTGCTCTGCCCTACATTGAAGAGCTCACTACTGGTGTCGATGCTGTCGAACTGCGGGTGGACCTTCTTCGCTCGCCAAAGGATGTCGGAAGCCTCAACTCTTATATTCCCCCGGCAGCATACGTCGCTGAGCAGGTGGCTGCTCTGCGTAAAAAGACTTCGCTCCCTATTGTTTTTACGGCCCGAACTGTTTCGCAGGGTGGTTCTTTCCCTGATACCGACGAAAAGGCAGCATTCGAATTGTTCAATCTTGCCCTCAGACTAGGCGTGGAGTATGTTGACGTTGAGATATCCTGGTCCGAGAAGCAGATCAAGAATCTCTCAGCTCGCAAGGGAAATTCCCAGATAATCACTTCCTGGCATGACTGGAGTGGCAAGATGAAGTGGAATAGTATCGAAGTGAAGGATAAATATGACAGTGCTGCTCGCCTGGGTGACGTCGTGAAGATTGTTGGCAAGGCTACCTGCCTGGAGGACAACTTCGCCCTCTACGAGTTCGTGTCGAGGATGCGTGCTAGGCCGAACCCTAAGCCTTTCATCGCAATCAACATGGGCATTGAAGGCCAGATGTCTCGCATCTTGAACTCGTCCTTCAGCCCAGTCACGCACCCTCTAGTTCCTTCCAGGGCTGCCCCAGGACAGCTGTCCTTCGTCCAGATCCAGACTGCATTACACTTGATTGGCCAGCTGCCTACCCGGCGCTTCTTCATTTTTGGTCACCCCATCGCTCACTCGATGTCACCTACCCTCCACAACACCGGTTTCGAAGCACTTGGACTGCCATACAAGTATGAAGTCTTGGAGACTGCAGACGTAGGGGAGGAGATCAAGTTCGCCATCGCTTCTCCCGACTTTGGCGGCGCCTCAGTCACCATCCCCTTCAAGCTCGACATCATCCCGCTTCTGGACGCGCTGTCCCCTGAAGCCGAAGCTATTGGTGCAGTCAACACTGTCATTCCTCGAGCGAGGAACGGCTCGCATATCCTCTACGGCGACAACACTGACTGGCTGGGAATTCGCGAGTGTATCCGTACTCGCCTTCCAAGCAGCATCCTGAAGCCTGAAGCTGCGCTCATCATTGGTGCAGGAGGCACGTCCCGTGCTGCCATATACGCACTGCAGAACCTCGGTGTGCCACGCATCTACCTGTTCAACCGAACACGTAGCAGTGCTCAGGCGCTCGTGGATGCCTTTCCCAACGCGCACATCGAGCTCGTGGACGAGCTAGGCAAGTGGCCTGACAACGGTCCAGCGCCATCTGTAATTATCTCTACGGTCCCTGCCTCGGCCACTAGCACTGACAGCTCCACCGAGGGCTTGTACCTGCCGAGCACAATCTTCGCTCCCGAGGGTGGTGTGGTAATTGATATGGCGTATAAACCTGCGATGACACCTTTGTTGACCCTGGCGGCTTCAACTCCATCAAGGAAGAAGTGGAACTCGGTGAAGGGAGTCGAGGTGTTACTCGAGCAGGGATATAGGCAGTTTGAGCTGTGGACCGGGAGGCAGTGCCCGAAGAAAGTTGTCTCGCAGAAGGTCTGGGAAAAATACAACGCCTAGGTACTTGATAGTCTATAGAAGACGAGCAACATGTGTAACGTAACTAGCAGAGAGGTGGGAGAATGTAGTCGATAGCTTTGGTTAGCATGAAAGGAAACAGAATCCAAGATATTATCTAGCGTAGAACTGGAAGGTTTTGAAGAAGTGGTAACGGGATAGGTTACATGAGTGCTGCTCGTGCAATGAAACTGGGTGATAAGCGATTCGTGAACATTCCAAGCTGTTCATCGGCAATCGTAAAACGGATGCAGTCCGCTGTCCAAGCGAATAGACAACGTCGGTCCTGGAAAAAAGAAAGTACATCTGTTGAACATACACAGAGAATTGTAACATTCGGGTACACCTAGGCTCGTGACCATCCCACCTCCAGCTCTAGCGAGATCCTGCCCGAATCGCGCTACGAGAGGGTGGTTGCGAGCCTAGGGTACACCGCTAACACCATCTGTTAGTTCCTCCTTTTGTCCTCCTTACAGGTACTAGCTACATGTACGTCTTAATGCACTTGGGAGCCGCTGCATCGGGATAGTTCGCAGTAGTACCATCCGACATTCGAGGAGTACTAGTAGTTAATTACCCCGCAGCCCCGCAGCCTCGAAGTCCCGCCATCCACGGTCAATTCAAACTTTGAGCCGATGCCGCCTCTGCACGTCAGCTCCCTCCCATTAATGTAAACGCCGCAGGGCTTCAAGCTCTCAGATGCACTGCGCACGGGAGCTCTGCGTTCCATAAAAGCAGACGGGTCGGAATTAGATCGACATTATCCACATCACAATGTCTGGTTTCAAGAACTTCGCGGTCGCAGGTGTCGGCCATATAGGAGAGTTTGTAGTGGAGGAACTGCTCAAGCTCAAGTCTGACGGACGTGTGTCCTCTGTTATCATCTTGACCCGCGGGGTACGCAGCGTTATCAACCTACCCACACCTTACTCACCCTCAGATCTAGAGGACCGACGCGACCATCGACAAGCTCACCTCCCTCGGCGCAACCATTGCCCCGATCGACTGGTCTGCACCTTCGACCATCACCTCCGCACTCACCTCCGCGCATATCGATGTTGTTATCTCGGCCCTGCCAGGACCCGCGCATCATCTGCAGCCCGTGCTCGCAGACGCAGCCAAGGCAGCGCATGTGAAACTGTTCCTGCCCTCGGAGTGGGGCTCCAGATCAACGTCGACGGGAGAGGACGGAAAGGAATACTTTTCGAGCCGGCATCATGAGATGCACAAGAGGCTCGAGGAGATAAACTTGCCTTACGCATTAGTGTTTACGGGAATGTGGTCTGATTTCATCTTCAATCCGTGAATGATGGTGGGCGCGTTTCTGACGAATACGAAGCTGATTGGACATTGCAGGATGTTTGGATGGAACATACAGAATGGGAAGATCGAAATATGGGGCGAAGGGAATAAGCCGATTACCTTTACGACTAGGAGAGATGCTGGAAGATTCGTCGCGCACGTCCTTACGACTTTGCCACCTGAGGAGCTGTACTGGAAACATTTCTGTCTCGAGGGTGACCGGATGGTGCGCACACCGTCTCTGTCACATGCAGGTCTCTAACCACATTAGTAGACTCTGAACGAGATCTGCGAAGGTTACCAAACTAAGACCGGGGAGAAGCTCGAGATCACGCACCATCCCATCGCCGAGCAGGAGAAAGCGCTGAAGGAGAACACACCGGCTTCCGTACCGTTCATTGTCGCATGGTTGCTCCTGAGCTGGGACAAAGGGAGCGGTTTGCTCGTGAAGAATGACGACGAGTTGGCGAATAAGCTGTGGCCAGAATGGAACCCGATGTCGGCGGTTGATGCGCTTATTAAGGCCTTTCACTGATATCTCTAGCAAGATGTACGGCTATGTATGAGTATATTGGGGAAATATGAGCGTGTTATGGCGGACATCCGCAGGATAATTTCGTTGTGCTCCTGACAATTTGTCTAGACGAGGGGCAATGGAAAGAAGCCGCAACCTGACACCTGGGATTAACATTGAGTATGATAGTCTTGCGCTCAGGTAAAGGAGAATATCGAGCTGAGAGGTGGGGATGGGCAAGTCTCGGTTACGGCGCGTATGCTTATGTAAGCCGATTGTGGCGTTAAAGTGACCAACGCCACAACCACCTTGCTTCGAGTGAAACCTCGGTTTCTACATCGAAAACAACATAGGTTGAATTTATTATAAGTAAATACAGGTCTGATATTACACTAGATCTCAAATTAGGGCCGCTTTTCATAGATGCAGTAGGGAGTATATTCTCCTTATCATGCCAAACCTCCCAGGCATGTTGGGTGGGCCGTCTCTGTAACCCTGAGCATTGACTCTCAGTTTTAGGTTTCATATTTCTTTGACTGCACATTCTAATACATGCTGTGCATCAAAGGAGTCCTCAGAAATGTATCGATATTGTGAGGAATTGAATGAAGTGACGTTAATAACAGGTATACCTGGTGCAAAAAATCAGGAAAAGTTTGAGATAATGGGTGATAAAATCTACTCACATATTATACACTATATAGAGCTTACAATGTTCGCAGCATCACGGTAAAACCGGAGGTAGTCTAGGATTGCTGACATTTCGACGCGGCTGTCACATCACGGTCACGTCGCACCTCGCGTCCAAATGAGTGGACTGGGCACTCCACACTGTGGACAATATTATGGCTCTCTGAAGCCATTTCACATATTGCACAAAACATGAAAGTTGTTCCATTTTACATTATCTAGTGCACCTTCTTGACAGAATTTTAAGAATACTAGTAAAATCTTGAATTGACTGCATTATATTAAGATCTAGGCTACCTGTACAAAATCGGTCAAGTACATGCACTGCTAGATAACTGAAAGAGTGAATCTGCACCAAAATTGTGCCCGACGGGGTAGTATCTACACAGATAATCTGACCGCCGTTTTTTGGGCAGGTGAAAGAGCGGTTTGACTGGGAGCCAAACATGTACAAATAATACTGTTTCTAGTCGAGGATTGCCCATCCCCATGAGAGGAAGAGCAAGGATCGATCTCGAAGAACGTGATGCACGTGATCGTTTCCTTGAGTCTCGTGACTACCGTCCCATTCTTGTCCTGTTCTTTGTAACGATTGGTCAGTCGCTCATTGCACGTGGAGGTAAGATCATACCATTTCACTTTTTATTCAGTATTCGAGCCACGATCGTCTCTGCTCGTACGCAACATACCCGCCGACATCGGATCAGGGTGAATGTAACTAGCGCTACGCCAAGATGTCCTGCCACAAATCATGTCATTTTCTCCTCTTCCGCCTATCAAGACTGTGCTTATTGCTCAGCGCGTCTAAGATCGAGCCAGCGGTTTACAAATCTCGACATGAGCCGCTCTCGAACCTGTGATATTCGCACAAACGCGCAGGCATCTTGAAGTTCCCGACCGAGGGCGCTCTTACGAAGACGCCATCTGGATCACGTGCTGGGAGGCTATATCTGCCCTTGCCTCTATCATCTACGCGTTATCTACCCTTCGCATCACAAGTACCTCGCACTTCTTCATCCGTATATTGTTGAAATGGCTACTGTCAAAGTCGGCGACACCATTCCCAAGGGAACTTTCCCTTACATTCCCTATACCCCGGAGCTGGAGGATGCTGTATGTATCCATTCTCCTTGATCTCGAAACTGACCTGAGGCTTTATTTATTATAGCTTGCATGTGGGATCCGTAAGTGGTTGTTTGAAGTAATTGGACGCTGAAAGCTGGATGCTTATGTACGCACTAGCCACATCGCTGTCTACGGACGAATGGAAGGGCAAGAAAGTAGTAATCTTCTCGGTTCCAGGAGCGTTCACGGTTCGTGCTCTCCACTCCAACGCCTCGATTAAACATCAGTTCTCTTGTTCCCCTCCCTCTAAGACTGGTCTTGGCTGGGGAGTGCTGACATCTTGCTTCACAGCCTACCTGCCACGCCAACCACCTGCCGCCCTACATCAAGAAGTACGATGAGTTCAAAGCCAAGGGCGTCGACGTTATCGCCGTCGTTGCCGCTAACGACCCCTTCGTCATGAGCGGTTGGGCCAGGGTATCAGGCCTGAAGGACAAGGTACGATCTCATTTATCAGCCTCTATCTGCGCTATTTAACCCATCGCATACGTTCAGATCCTCGCCCTTTCCGACACTAACGCTCAGTGGTCGGCGTCATTGGGCCTCTCGGTTGATATGTCCTCCAGAGGCTTCGGTACTCGTACCAACCGTTATGCTTTGATTATCGACGATCTCGTTATCAAATACATTGGGGTGAGACTGCAATCTATATTCCAACTCCGATGTACACGAATTCTGACTGATCTTTCGTAGCTCGAGCCCGCTCCTGGCGTCACCGTGTCTGGTGCAGATGCTGTCCTCGCCGCCCTTTGACGGGGCCCCAGCGGTAAATCCCATCTATGAGATAATTGAGACACCAGAGCGATATGGAGAAGTTAGATAAACATATAGAAATCTGATTGCGTGTAGAGATACAAATGTATAACAACTAACCAATTACAAGCGGAATTCACAGCTTAATTGTACGGCATGACGGGTCTCCTTTCAAACCCTGCACGAGCTGAAAACGTAATAAAAATAACATAAAGCGTGTCGTCAGGTCATCAGACATCTCATGCCCACGGATTATCCTCGCTAGGCATCAAATCCAGCCTCGCATGCGCCGGGGGCTCCATCACCGTACTCGGTTCAGTCTGCGTCTCCACAACCTCCTCCATCTCGTCCTCGTCTTCATCCGCGACCTTGAACACACCACTGTCATCACCGCCGTCTCTTTCCACCTCGACCTCACCAACCTCGGTCTCTCCCTGCCGCTCGTCGTCCACGACGTAACCTCTCCGGTACACCTTTTTGAGCCCCCGCTTCGCGGGCTCGCCCTTCCGCCGCTCCCATGCGTTCTCCTCTTGCCCTGCCTGTTCGTCCAGCACGACCAAATCGACTGCGTCGGGCGGGAGCACCGACCGATTGTTCTCGTCTCTCGGTGTTGACGGAGATCGAGGTCCCGCTCCTGCTGAGCTGGGAGTACCAGCTCTGGTCGAGGACGAGGGGACTTGTCTCATAGGCGACGCACGTATCCGAGGCGATGAAGACGACGACGAAGGCTGCGATGGCTTGGACTGCTTCGCTTTCGACTTGGTCCACCGTAGCTTGACGTCGCCCGCGTCAACCTCCTGGATCCTGTTATCATCAAAGTCGACGATCCGTCTCCGGTCCTCTGGTACGTCCGGCCAGTTATCCCTTCCGTCTCTTGATTCCTTCCCATTGACAGGGTATGATCTCCCAACTGCTCCGTAACCACCCTTTCCATGTGGCCTGACACGGGCGAAATACGCCCCCCTCTCATCCCTAAGTATTCGCTCTTCCTCGTCCCACATTTTCAGCTTCGCCGCCTCCGAGCTCGCATCAATGCAAGGATAATTGTAGTCTCCAAACAAGTACCTCCGGCTCATATCGAACAGCTCCTCATCCTCCTCGTTAATGTCGCCGAATGGCAAGTCGTAGCCCTCCCCGTCATCGTCTAGGCGGCGTCGTGTATATGTCGAAATGAACGGCTCAAGCTGACCATGTTCGATACGAGCTTGCATATCCGGTGCGTTGTGAACAACATGAGCTGCCTCCTCTTCCAGCAAAGGCGCGTAATCCTCTTCCTCCGCGCCTCTGAGCGTCTCGCTTGCTCGTCCACCTGCCACTCTCTCCACAATTCTCCGGACGCTGCTCTCCACCCTACCAGTACCAACAGGTTCCTCTTCTGCCAGCCGCGGTAGCCAGTACTTCCTCCTGCCACCTTCCGCATACCTCAACCCTGCCCTAATCCGCCTATCCCGTCCAAGCCCCTGATGAATCCCGCCTTCACTAGGCTCAAACTCGCGGTAATCAACCTTCTCTCCGTGCAGCGTCTGCTTGACATCCTCGACAACGTCCCTCGCGCCAAACGCGTCGCGGAACGCGTGCCACACGGGCATGCGGCCCACGTACGTCGTCTGCGAGTTGATGTAGTCGCGGTGCGAGAACGCGTACATGTGCGCGACCGCGAAGAGGGGCATCTCGAAGGTGATGAGCATGTCGGAGAGGCCGAGCGAGATGTGCTCGCGGTCGGTGTATGGGCCGAGCTTGCTGATGAGTCCGCTGGCGACGAGGATGGAGATGCCGATGGACTGCCAGAAGGAGAAAAAGAGTACGCCTTTGACGCACAGGAATTTGGGCATCGGGCTGCGCGTGTAAGGTCAGTTGGACATATGTCAGTAGTAAAGGCAGGACGTACCGGAATGGTCGGAGGTCGTCAGACACACATAGCCAGAACATCGCCAGGCAGTAGAGTGCTAGACAGATTGATATGTTGTAGACTAAGCTGACATAGAGATATCCTGAGCCTGCGCGCAGATCTCCCTCGTTGTATTTGCCGAGTGCTTTGAGGAGCAGGGTGGCGAGGGCCAGTATAGGCTTGACTTCGACATACTCTAATCGGACGTTCATAACGGGGAGCCTACTGAAGTTTTCTGAAGCCACTTACGGAGGATACCACGCTGTAGGAATAGAAACGTGTACGGATCGCTGATGTCGAGTTCGCGCTGGAAAATGCTGACCGGGAATGGAGGTTCTCTTGGCGGACGACCGTGAACCATGATGAGGAGCGATCTCTCTCCTCCAAGATACGCAACCAGTAGTTGGAAGAAGCAGTAAATAACGAATGCCTGTTGCATGTCAGTGACAGCCGAGCCAGGACGCCGTATTGCGTACCTCGTAGATATCTCGCAGAGCATCAATCACGAACGCTGCGCCAAGCGAGAACAAAGAGATCAGGGAGGATATGGCGTATATAGGGACCATCAGCATAATTCGTACGACCATTCTGTGGGCAAAGAGACGCGACAAAGCCGAGAAACCGTTGTCATCTCCTGGAGCTTCAATTGAAAAAAGACATGAGCGCGAACCGTTGCAGGATCGGTTTGCGGTAATTCTTGAGTTGCAATGTTATGGATATAACTGACACGATCGTCGCCACCAGAGTGGATAACCCAGAGACCGTCAGTAGAACGGGATTTAGAGAAGATCCTGAGCCGGATCCCAGGTCAGTGGCTTTGTCGGCCATCATCGCGTAGGTCGTTATGTTCATTATGGACATTCCAGACAGCAGCGCCGGGTAGCCCAGCGAGCCTGCGTTGAAGGATAAATGAAAGCTTTGGCGCAGCCGCAGCCGCAGAGGTTGGATATTGAATATTGAATACGGAGTTCCAAACGGCGACATCATACCTCCGCGCAGGCATGCTCTGATCCGGCGACCGTCGGTACCTTTTCGACCAGACTAAGTTGTACACTCAAGCTTGCACTTTCATAGCCTGGGAGATACGCAGCCCAGGGGTTGATCAAGACCGTAGTACATTTCTCTATGCCAGGCTTAGCGGGAAGGTCGGGCGCATACTTTGTCAGCTGCGTTGGTGCTAATCTTACGTTCATAGGCCCAACGTTGTTACATGCGTACCTTCGGATTGTACCTTGTGCTGAAATTAATTGGTACAAGAGTATCGAGGATGTCTTTCTCGGTGACCGGATATCTGCTTAAACTAACAAGCGAAGCTCGCGGTGTTGAGAGCAAGGGACCGCTACGTTGTTAATAACTCCTGATTTATCGCTCCTATCAGTGCATTTCATCTTCAGATACCTGCGTGCGTGCACTCGATGTGTCTCTCCTTGCAATTGAAGATGAGCGAGATCGCCAGTAAATGGTACATTTTCCTTCAGCAACAGAGCTCATCAACGAGGATATAGATGCTACGGCTCGACGGGGACCAATACGGTAACGAGTTATTATTGTGACCCACTCCCACTATAAGATGTTCGTGCAGGATGAATGAGACTGACTCAATTGAACCTCTTCTCGGCACTATGCTACTAGATGTGATATCGGCAAGTCACATTGATCAGCGATGTGGCGACTTTTTCCGGAGCATGACTGAACTGTCACTCATACAAGCAAAACACATACTACTTCCGGTGACTCGATTGTCTGATACGAATACATCCGTCTGATACTACCGACTAGCGAGAAAAGCCGCAAGTACGTCATATTTCGAGTCCGTCTCTCCTGGCCCCTGGAATCAGCTTCTGAACTTTGTGGCGAAATATATGTGCGTCCCACCTGTCTACAGTCAGAAGGTCATCTGACGGGATCGTGCAGGAGAACAGCACATTGTCTCCTTGAAAATTAATTAGCGTTACTCGACAATCAACGGTGGTGCGTCGTACGTCAGTAATTCTCTAGAGGTGTCGGGCCAATCCCTACGTCTTCATACGCCTGTGTACCACTGAGGGTCGCACTCTGAGGTATTGCGGGGCATATTTTTTGGCTGGCGAGAGCAGCAAGTATGACGAAGCACAGGGTTCTGAGAGAAGGCATTGCGAGGGAATGGATGCTAGGTGTGGTTTGACTTGGTGGGTCCATTTAACTCAATGCCTGCTCTGTCCCAGTTGGTTTGGGCGTCTCGGCTTGTGGCAGTGTAGGCTTTCTTCCTCCTCCTATCCCGGACGAGACACTTCTATGATCAGAGGAAGATAGGTGCTGTCTACATGTGGCACCTGACCATAGTAGTGTCTTCATTTTTTTTCGTGAATCAGATGTTCTGATGAACTATTGAAGAAGACGGGACAGTGATAATATCGGGATTGATCCGTTAGACGCCACCTCGTCTACGATACTGCAACTGCGACAAGTTCGATCGCCTTCTAAGTTCTCTCGGTGGCGCATAGCTCTCTCTGATTGATTGTGACTGTAACATGCGTCTTCAATCCAGTGTCCGTTCTCTATCTTGTCGCAGCCTGCTCGATTCGAAGGACCATCGAGTTTTGATAGATGGAAGGGCCTGGGCAAGAGTCAGTGCAGCCGAAAACACCGTTCGACGCAGGTACATTCCAGGGTCTACAAAGGCCGTACGAAGAGACACACCCAGGACTTTTCACATCCATCACTCTCCTCACAATCATAAAGCCATTTAGCAAGTGTCTTGACTTGCCGTTATGTCCGATTTCAAAGTGACACGGCTCTTGCCCGCGGATGGTCTTTCAACCTGCCGAAACCATCTTTATCCGTGCTGACTGCCTCACTTCTATAGAAGAAGAACTGGACGCCGCGGCCAAGTTGTTCGAGAAAGTCATGGCAGAGGGTAATCTGATTTTTGTGCGCGTAAGCTAATCGGTCCTGACTGCCTCAGACGACATGACCCTTGCTCTTATCGGGAGCGATAAAACAAAAGCGTTTGCCATGCACCGCGCAGCCCTGGGCGGAGCCGCGCTGGCCGGTGAGATCTATGTCTGTACGCACAAAGACTTGGGCATGGTCAGCGCAGCTATATGGTTCGGCCCAGGGCGCGAATTCTATGATAGGTAAGCGTACCCTACCCAACTATCGTTGTCTCAGATCTCTCAATCACAGGCTTCGCGTTGTAGTGATGAGCAGCGAGAGGCGGGGTTTAACGACTTGTTCAGGACTTTCCCGCAAGAATTACAACAATGGTGGCTTGGATATGTGAGACATGTTATTCGACTGACCGGGGCAAGTACTGATTCTATATAGTTCCTTCCCAAATTCTCCGAGGCGACAACAAAAGCGTTGGGAGAAGAGGTGAAAAAGGATGCCTGGCATCTGCAGTTGATCGCCGTACTGCCCGAACATCAAGGCAAAGGAATTGGCACAGCATTGGTAAAGCCAGTATTCGAGCGGGTTCGCCTATTTTATGGTCTCTGCTGCCCATAACTGAATCAGCGCGATTTCAGGCCGTTTCTCAAGGAAAAAGTGTTTGCCTAGAGACCAATGTGAAGAAGAACGTAAGCATACTTTCTTAAGACGCATACGCTGCGCTAAATGGCGAATGACAGGTCGGATTGTACGAACATTGGGGCTTTTCGGTGGAAGAAGAGGCCGACTTGGAAAGTAGCACGGACGCCGGCGCATTCCATATCTGGGACATGCTGAAAAGACCTCCCTCCGAATAGAAGAGGTCATTTGCAAGTGGAATCCATGGTCCAACCTTGTCGTACGTACTAGTACTACTGCGGGTTGGCTGCTCCAACTGAAGACGGGCGCATAGCGCCTGTTTCTTGTTTCTAATCTTAGGTTCATAGGGTCCCGACGTTGTTGTATGCATACCTTGGGATTGTACATTATGATCTTGTGCTGGAATTATTATGTCGAAAAATGAGAAAATCTTTCTCGGCGATTGGATACTTGCTTAAGCTAACAAATAAAGCTCGAGGCGAGGGGAACGCTACTAGCTAGTAGCTCGCGCGTTTCGATAGTGCTTATCGGATGGTCGATCCGGAAGCTGTGGCTTGTCATCAGCCTGCGCGTGCCTCTGCTCTCTGGTTTCTTTCTTCTGTACCACCAACTTACTCGCCGCCATGCCCCCGACCGAATTCTCTCTCCGCCTGCAGCACGGCACGCCCCCTTTCTCCTCCTTGCGTCGAACCCGCGCTAACCTGCTATATTAGGCATCACGGGCGGCTTCGCCCCGCCCACCCCCGACGCCGTCTACACCGTCACCCTCTCCACGCAGAACCCGACCTCCCTCTTCATCCAGTCCGCCGTGCGCCCCGCGGGCACGCCCACCCTCCAATCGTCCTTGAACCCCAAGACGCTCGCCCTCTCCGCCCCTGTCTCCTCTTCAGCCCTCTCCGCGTCCTCGGCCAACACCGCAGGCGACCTCGTGGACGAGCTGCACGGCATCTTGAAGGAGCTGCCGACGGAGCAGCCGCCCGGGAGCGAGGACATTTACGGGCTGGACACGGGCATCGCGTGGGGGAGCGATGATCTGGAGTGGTACAACGGCGGGCCGCAGGGGTGTGGCGGCGGCCCCAGCTCCGTCCAGGCTACCGACGAGCAGAAGGCGGAGTTTAAGCGCGCGGTGGAGATCGTGACGACGCTGGTTGGGGATGCGAAGTAGGTGGATGCGGTTGGTCGGCGGGTGAAGTAGGTGATGATGAGGCGTGATCGGAGGGCATGACGCTGAGATTCATTGTGTGTACAAGCAAAGCAAGGAATGGACGATGGACGGAACAGAATGTACTAATATTCTGTATTACCTATTGTCTTCATCTCAAACAGACCGACTTATCTTCAATGCGAGTATATCTACTCCTGCTCCGAGTCCGAAGGAACAAAGGTGAGTATATTCGAGATGATGGCAATTTCTGCGGCAAAAGCCGATCGCCTTTCGTTCTGGCATTACTCGCGTTCAACGTTGCGACTCTTGCTGAGCTCGTCTTGAGCAAGAAGTCACTCGTATCTTCAGCGCTTCTCTTGCGCACGAAGTCCGCGCCAGTAACTCGAATCTGCGCCAACATGCACCTTGACCGCGGTCGCTACCTAAGTACTCAGCAAGATAGACGAGGAGTATAGACGTAGCAGGAGCTCTGGCATGTTTCGATGCTACGGTAAGCACTGCAGCAGTGAAGCGTAAACATGCAGACGCGCATCTTGCCACTTCTCAAGCACCTAGTATCTCCCAGCTCGACGACGTGCAGCTCATGGATATCGGCCAATGTTACGGGCGTGGTCGATCCTTCCGAAGGCTCAGAGAATGTACTTCGTAGGAAGATCACGTCCGTATCCGTAACCGGAGAAGAGCTGCATTCCCGCTTTGCCTGTCTTCCGCCGGTCTGTAAGGTATGATCAGTACTGATGTCCCTCCAGCCCACTGGCACCATGGTGTCATGTATCGATGGCTTTTATGCACCATCTTCTAATTGGATTGGTATGAAGTGATGACCTGATACTCAGACCACAGATGTAATGATATGCGGGGTTAGCATGATGGTCCAGGCCTGCCACATTGAAGGTCTGAGTGCGATTACTACACTGCTCTACTGAAAAGAGCGGATGCATCGGAACAACTTGGCCTACGACTCAGGGACGCCAGCACGATGTGGTCTCGAAATGATCGTACACTTTTCGATTATCCGGGAGCGAGGTGTGCCTTTCTCTGATTACTTCTTAAGTTACATTATGTATGGAGACGGTACCTTGCGGACCTTCTTCGCTGTGCCGTGCGGTCCCGAGCTCGGTGTGCATTCGATTTCATTGATGCATTCAACCACGCTAAAATTCCATCGCTTCTGCAGTTGGTTCTCTTGAGAGCAAAGGTGACTTTAATGATCGCTCTATAGGGGAGAAGTCGAGTCAACTCACCCGTTCCACGAAACCATGATCGAATCTTGGCCGGGACAACCCGGAGAAGGGTAATGACAGATCTAAGATCATCCTCGGCGATAAGATATATGCGAAGATATCTGATTAGATGAAACAAGGAACCCCGATCCATCTAATCAGATAACACCTTGAGATCGCGTGCTCAATATTTCGTGGTGAATTCTTCATGGCCCTCTGCTATTCGAATTACCATACACTGAACTCTGAGTAGATGCATCATTCTAGCCGCTGTCTGCTGCGGTCTGCCAAGCACGGTCCCGCCCTCGACACTCCGATTTTTATTCTTCTCAAAAAAGGATGGATCATGGGGAGAGCGTCCCGTCCGCTCTGATTTGACTCGCCTCCATGAAGGACGCCTCGCAGTTGTCCGACGACCAGCTCAGCTACAACCTCAACTATCCCTACCAGACATGGTACACCTGGGCCGCCATCATCGGACTCGCCACCCTCGCCAACGCCGTCTCTCGCCTGACAGCCTTCCTCAGCAGGTACTCCCCAAAACACCTGCAGTCCAATAAAAATATCCTTTGCATGTGGCGCCTCCCAACTGCGCTCGCCAACGCCTGGCGTGTCGTTGCGTACCGGTCGACGGTGCACTTTGGCTGGGGCTACTCGATGAACGTGCTCGAGCTATTCTTGACTGCGGCGTACTTTGGAGCGCTGTTTGCCTGGTCGTGGGCGCA
Source organism: Neolentinus lepideus HHB14362 ss-1 (assembly GCA_001632425.1). Classification (NCBI taxonomy): domain Eukaryota; kingdom Fungi; phylum Basidiomycota; class Agaricomycetes; order Gloeophyllales; family Gloeophyllaceae; genus Neolentinus; species Neolentinus lepideus. The sequence continues at coordinate 144,761 of KV425601.1, forward strand.
TAGTAGGTTTTATAGAGGCATGCCACCTGAAAGTTAATTCATGCCGATTCGTAGCCTCTCACGCTGAGCTTGGAGCCTTGCCCTATGGCGCTGACTTTATAGCAAATCGTCTCGGGACTATCGCTACCTCTCAGTTCCCCCTGGTCACCGTTCTGGGCACGAAAAATAATGTTATATCCTGTAAATTTTCGAACCTACCACGCCGTCAACTTTATGCTGATGACTTCCCACCGTCATAGTCTTAACCGGTATCAGCCATGACAAGGCTCGTCCATTCACACTGAATACATCTATCTACTTTGCTAATTCAACTTTCACGCTTCGCAGCTGAATTATCTACACCGAATGACCGCCCGAGTCGCGTTCGTTATTCTCTGGATGCACGCTGGAAGATGGGTACACTGCGCCGTCTATCATCTTTTGCGTCGCCCCTCTAACGAATATTAATTACATCATCTCGTCAGATGCCCCGCGCGTACGTGCCCCATCCATCCTGCGCACCCTCCAGCTGACTGGCTTATATATTAGAATGCTCCCGGAGACGTATTACCACCAGGCGTGGATGCAGTGCGGCGTGCTCGGGCTCGTCGCGTTCACGATACTGTGCTTCGCCTCTATCCGCCCCGCGCGCGAGAAGGCGTACGAGTGGTTCCTGTGGGGACACTTTGCGCTCGTATTGTGCGTGCCCACTCCCCTCTCCCCTCACAGCTCGACTTAGGAAACACAGCATATTCCTCGTGGGCGCGTACTTCCACGTCAAACGCTGCCTGTAAGCACCCCACCCCACCCCCTGCTTGCCCGCCCACCCGCCTCACGTGAGTTAGATACGAGCCCTGGGTCATCGCGTGCTTCGCCGTCTGGGCGTTCGACCGCCTCGTGCGCGTCCTCCGCGTGCTCTACTTCTTTGCCTCCTCCCGCCGCCCGCACCTCCACCCCTCCAAGGCACGCGTTGAGCGCCTCACCCCGCACCACCTCTCCGTGCGCGTGCGGCGGCCAAGGGGCGTGCACTGGGCGCCGGGGCAGATGGTGTACCTGATGGCGCCGGGGGTGAGCGCGCTGCCGTGGGAGGCGCACCCGTTTAGCGTGGCGAGTGTTGATGAGAGTCGGTATGATATGCTTCGAGAGACGGGGGAGAGGGAGAGTGGGGAGAGTGGGGAGAAGGACGGGGAGGTGGAGGACGAGATGGTGTTCATCGTGGGCGTGATGCGGGGGTTTACTGCGCGGCTTGGGAGGAGGGTGGAGGGGAGCGAGCGGGGGAGGGATGTGACGGTGCTCGTGGACGGGCCGTATGGGGACGCAGAGGACGTCACAGGGTACGATACCGTCGTGCTCATTGCAGGTACGGATACCGTGGTCATATTATAGCAGGCAGGATTAAGACAGTGCAGGTGGAACCGGCGTGGCGTGGACCTTGCCCATCCTCGTCGACACAGTGCGGTACGCACCCCGCTTAACTCGTGTATGCGGAGGACGGAGTACGCTGACCAGCCATCGCGCTCCTGGCAGGAGAGCGGGTGCGCGCTACAGGAAGTGCAGAAAGGTGGTGTTCATCTGGGCTATCAGAGATCGAGGTGCGTCTGCGTTCTATACCGCATGCATCGCCGACTCTGACTCGCGGTAGACCACGTATCGTGGATCGCTAGCGCGCTGGGGCGCCTCTTCCCACATATCTCCGCCCTCGCGGACATGGAGGTCTCCATCCGCATCTTCGTCACACGCGACCGAAATAAGAACTTCTCCACACCCAACGTCCTCGACGACCAGCCCCCTTTGACGCCCGACTCCATTGACTCCAAGTCGCTGGAGGACGGCGGCGTGGACGCTCCCTGCGTGGAGGTGCGCAGCGGCAGGCCCGACGTCGCGGAGTGTGTGCGGGCCGAGATCGCGATGGCAAGCGGCGGGGAGAGTGTGTTTGTGGGAGGTGCGTCACCATGCAGATGAGTATTTCATTTCGTCTTAACTCGTGATATCCGTGGCAGTGTGTGGCTCCGCGTCGCTTGCGGAGGCTGTGAGGGTGGGCGCGCGGGTTGACCCGCTGTGTGTGCTCAGAGGAGGGCCGAGTGTGGTGTTGAAGGTTGAGAGTTTCGGATACGCGTAGAGGGTGGATGAGAATATGGGGCGATATCGGGTTTCGGGGAATGTAGCAATCTTGCCGCCTGAAAGAAGTCATCGCCAGTTACGCCAAGGTCACGATAATAGCTGAGTGCTGCGTATTCGTTTCTTCATCAATATCTAGTACGATGTCCTGGAAGAGGGCTGTCTGCCTGAGGACAGCTTACAGAAGATCAAATCGCAGTCGAACCGCTGCGGATCTCGTTCCCGAATATCAATCGAGGGTTTGGGTACGGCACTCGTGCAGCCCGCATGTGCGAACCAACTTACCTCGGTTGCACCTTGCGGCTTCTTTTCAAGGAACACGCCAAGTTTCACTCAAAAACATGAATTCTCTATATTGGGACAAGCACAAACATATAGCACAACACAAGCAGTACTCTAAGAAAACGCATAATGAGAGAGATGCGCATTCGCCAAAATATATCTGCTCACCTTATCAAGTCTAGACGTGGCACTCACAACTCGAGGACCTCCTTAGCTTCCTCCGAAAATGGGTAATCAAGGTACCCTTCACTTCCTTGCGTGTAAAACGTCGCCCGATTATACTCGTTGAACGGGATGCTCTTCTTCAACCGCAGCGGCAGATCCGGGTTCGCGATGAAATACCGCCCAAAAGCCACAAGCACATTGTCGTACGCCGCCGCCTCGACCGCCAAGTCGCGCGTGAACCCTCCAGCGACAACGAGCGGCTTCGGCGTCCACACGTCGCGGATAAAGTCGTTCGACTGACCCGGCAGCGGCGGCTCGCGCTCCTGCCGCCCGTCGGCGTAGACGCGTGCTTCCGTGGTGTGGATGTAGGCAAAGTCGGGGAAGCGCTCTTTGATCGTCTTTACAAAGTGCGCGAACGTCGGTTTAGGGTCTTTCATGCCCATTCCTGTGCGAGAGCGGGGATCAGCAAAACGATTATGCATCGATGAAGGAGGTCTACACACCGTCTACGAGCTCCCATGGACTCAGCCTGATGGCCGTCTTCTTCTCGCCTATCGCGTTGGAAATCGCTCCCAAGACTTCGAGACCGAATCGGGATCGGTTCTCAATGCTCCCGCCATATGCATCCGTCCTCACGTTAGTCATATCCTGCAGAAATTGGTCGGCGAGGGCACCATTGGCACTGTGGACCTCGATGCCATCGAATCCCGCTTTAACTGCGTTCCGAGCTGCCTGTGCGTACAACTCGGTGTACTCGTGGATTTCCTCGATCGTTAATGGTCCGGGACGGATCGTCGAGCCCGGTACAGGCACGTCGGAAGCGGAAACGTACGGCAGACCGAGGCGCTCCATAATAGCGGGATTGGCTCCTCTGCCCAACGCCCATAGCTGGCAGAATATATACGAGTCCTTTGCGTGGACAGCGTCCGTAACCTGCGAAATACTCGATCAATCAATCACACGAAACTCTCGTCAAATGGGGAACATGCTACCTTCTTCCATGCCGCGATCTGCTCGTCGCTCCAGATGCCGGGCACATTGTCGTACCCACCGGCCTTCTCCGCAATCAGAGTACCCTCGGTCACGATGAGAGTACCGGGGACGCTCGCTCTCTGCGCGTAGTACTCGACGACCAGCGGGGACGGGACGTGGTTGACGTCGGCCCTGAAGCGTGTCAAAGGGGCCATGACGACGCGGTGCTGCAACTTGACATCGCCGACCTGGATAGGCTGGAAGAGCTGGGTTTCGCTGGTGGATGCCATGGTCGTTCGAGGTGCAACTTGTTAGGGGGGGAACCGATAATGCCCTCCCTCGTCCATGCCACAGGATTAAATACCTGTCCTGGTCGGGGCATTGGTCTTTGGCTTTCCAGTAGCTTGAGGATCTCGTCGACCACGGCTTTGTCAGAGAAGGAGTGCGCTCGCTCAGCAGCTCTGGAGGTACAGTCAGGACTCAGTGGATCGGGATCTGGGAGTTGGAAGGTGTCGCGCGCCTATCACGAAGTAGACAAAACGGATCGGTCCACACGTGGGCTACTGCTAGCTTCGCGGCACTGGCAACAATATGATGCTTGATGCATTGATGGCTTGCAAGACGTCTTTCTGCCCTGTATACATATTTTATTCGCTTGAGATCAAGCTGTGCAGTCGTGAAGACATATACCTGTCTTTGACCAGTGCCAGATATTAAGTTCTGTTGGTCTTGCTCGAACGCCAAGCGAAACCGTTATGTCAGCGCAGCGCCCAACGGACTCCGGAGACATTCCTCAATGCTGCCTAGCATCAATCGTGGAAGCGGAGGATGATGAAGGAAAAGTTCTTCAACGCCGTAGCAGACCGTTGCTTGCCAATACTCTTGATGACTCGCGTAATTTTGCTGCGTAATCATATTGCGTGCAGTGCTGCTTCTAGATCTAAAATCTAAACCTTCCGGCATGTTGACGCTCTCAAGACGTCGCTTGAACGTCGGGATTGCAGTATCTTCTACAGTTCCAAGTAAAGAATACAGGCCCTGGGGATAGCATCAAGCCGCAGTTAACGTTGAGCAGGTGAGTCGATCGAATCAACATCAGTCGGACTTCGAAAATCCACGCGCACCTCACGTGGGTATGATGTCAGTGTACCGTTCGTTCAGTAAATTGGGGAACACTGCCCATGGGGCTCATGCTGATACTTAGCACCGTCATAATAACCACGTGCTATTATAGTCGGCGTAGAGTAAAGAATTCGTAGGCCTTGTTCTATCGTGCAGCTATCCTACACAATCCACGGCCCTCACGGCGTACTCCGAGGAGCCGCTATCAATTCTCGGCCCACTAACGGCATAGCGGTTCCAGTAACGCTATCAGTGAGGGCTATTCACGTTTCCTGATCCTGATGTGCGAGGTTATCAACCGATACCTCCGCGACATCAGCTAGTTAACAGACGGAACTCTAGACATTCCGGAACCACCGCACGCAGCAAAATTACGCGAGCCATCACGAGTAGGGTATGGTGAATAATTCGTCCTGAGTTTTTCACGTTGTTATTAACATCAGCGCCTCGAGGGCATTATTAACACGTGTTATTAACAGTTATTAACAAGGGTGTTACTAACATGTGTAAAATAGTTAATAACAATGTGAAAAATGAAAAGCTTGTTAAAAATACGTTTACATCATCAATCCCAATCCACAGCACCTGGTTTCGCTGCTGGGGGCTCCCTCAGGCCTCAGTGCCTGCTGCTTATCAGTGACCGTAGACATACTGGCAGGCTCTAATGAGAGCAAGTCTCTCAGGTACACTGAGTTCAGATCAAACCAGAATCTGGCTAGCTGAGCCTTCCTCTAAGGAGAATTCACTGCTTCCTTCATGTAGTAGTCCATAAACCACTCAGCAGAGACCTCATAGACAGACATTGTCTGAGACTCATGACATTGACCTCCAGAGGGAGAGGCAGGACTCCCATACGTACAGGAGTTTTTAACAATTAATAACAGCTCTATGTACCGGCCCATCCAGCCATCGTTATTAACACGTTATTAACGTGTTATTAACATGTGTTAATAACAATGTAAATAATACATGAATTATTCCCCGTACCCTAATCACGAGTATGTACAGTATTGGAAAGCAACGGTCTTGAAGAACATCCTCCGCTTCCACGATGGATACTAGGCAGCATCGAGGAATGTCTCCGGAGTAGGACGAACGGATGTTCTGTTTCGAGCAAGTACTCCGAGTTTCGTCAAAGGCAGGTATATGTCTTCACAGGGCCCCCTGACGCGCTTCAGGGCCTTCCCGTCGTCGAGTACTGCGAGCGTCCGCGGTGCTTTCGCCGTGACCGAGGGTACAAGGCCGGTGGGTACGATAATGTGCCCGGCATCTGGAGGTTGCGGCGTGGAAGAAGGTGGCGTGTCCCTCACCCATTTGACGAGTCATGTCTGATTGATGAGTATGTCGCAGGTTACACGCAAAGGTCTCGTATATATTCTGTTCTGCCATTGGGCAGGGAAACCAATCCCGCTGTCATGGAGCGTCTACGAGTACACCGAGCTGTTAAAGGCGTCGAGGTCCCCAGTGCCTGCAGGTGAGTGTGGCGGCAGCGTTGAGAACCGATCTCGAGACAGGCGAGAAGAAGACGGCGATCAGGCTGGGCTCGCAGACGTCCTTCATCGTCTCGGGTGCCGCTCGCACAGGATTGGGATGAAAGACCTGAGCCGACGTTCACAAAGACGATCAAGGCGCGCTTCCCCGACTTTGCCTACATCCACACCACGGAGGCAGGAGCTGCCGGCTTAAGCTTTATCCGAGGCGTGTGGCTCGTTGTCGCTGGCGGGGCGGCGGCGTGCGAAATGTGCTTGTGGCGTTCGGGCGGTATTTCGTTGCGAATCCCGATCTGGCGCTGTACTTGGAGAAGAGCATTCCGTTCAATGAGCATGGTAGGGCGACGTTTTATACGCAAAGGAGGGAAGGGTAGCTTGATTACCCGTTTTCGAAGGAAGCTAAGTTGTAAGTGTCCTAATGGACGTAAATAAGGTGAGCAGACATATTTTGGCGAATGCGTATCTCTCTCCTTACATCCTTTCTTAGAGTATCGCTTGTGATTGTGCTAGTCCCAATATGAAAATACATGCTTTCGAGTGAAACTTGGCGTGTTTCATGGAAAGAAGCCGCAAGGTGCAACTGAGGTAACGAGTGCCGTATTCAAAGCCCAACCTCGATTGATATCCGGGAACGAGGGTCCGATTTCCGCAACGAGAGCCCTCCTTCTGGACACGAAGAAACCTTGTAGATATACAAATGCGTTGTACTCAACTGGCGCCATAACCATGTCCAATGTGAGGGCGGCTAATGGTGCACCATATAGTGAGATGGCGAGAAGCACCGAGGAAAGCAGGTTGCATAAAGGGTTCTAGTGTAACACGGAGGTGAGTTATCCTTGTGATAACAACCGGACGGACTGAAGGGAAGAAGCAAGGCACCATACGAGGATGTATGTTCACTGGATCGAAAGTGATCGGGAAATGCCAATGATGGATACAGACTACGACCACGCGGGAATACTCAGGACCGGTCGATACTCGCCGCCACCGACGCGAAACGCCCAGCGGGAGAACGTCGGTCCAGATTGAAGCCATCGAGCTGGGGACGTCATCGCCGTTGAACAGCGTCAGAGAAGCGTCGCGGTCGATCGCCTCGTCGCACAGTCACCTCTGCTCGTCGTCGCCAACGATGACCACACGTCTTCGTCGATGCCGGCATCGCATTGGAAATCTTATCTCGGCGCCAAGCTTCTTATCAGATTACGATTAGATCTGCGCAGCGTCCGATCGTGATCAGAAGCGCTTATCAGATTAGATAACATTTAGCCTGGCGAATGATCCCCGCCTCACCACAACTGACATTCAATGCCGCATTTGGTGGAGAAAGTACTATTGCATCCTGCCATATTGCATATTTCCTTTTCCATGTAAAAGTCCCGCCCGCTATAAACCATTGCCCCACCAGCCTTCCCCTTCCTCGCCCTGTCTTGCCCGGCCCCGAGCCCGCCCATAGAATTACGAGCCAGAGGTACGCAATGGCCGTGTCAGCAGCAGCTTCCTCGTCGTCTGGTCACGGCGCTGCCAACAACGCCCTGCGCAAGTATTATCAGAGCCACTACCCCAAGGAAATCTGGTGGCTCTTCGGCGCCCTCATCGCCCTCCTCACCGCCGTCCGCCTCGTCTCGCTCGTCTTCTACTTCGTTCGTCGATGGCGCTTTAGGTATCGTGCCGCACAACAATCTCTCAAGGCTGCCAACTCGAATGAAAAGGATCCAGAGAGTGGCCACGGCGGAAGCACACCTTTTCCAGTAGCGCTTCGGATCCCAGCCGCCCTCATCAACGCGTGGAAGATCGTCTGGTTCCGCTCGACGATCAACTTTGGCTTCGGGTACACACTCAACGTCGCCGAGGTAGTCCTCACCGCTGCGTACATCGTCGCGTTGTTCACTTGGTCGTTCGTCCACAGTACGTCTTTGCCTTGTTTAGGTGCATAGTAAGCCCACACGGGACGGGTCTATAGCACAGAACCTCACCCTCAACTGGTGGGCGAACCGCACGGGCACGATCGCCGCCGCGCAGTTCCCGCTCATCACCACGCTCGGCACTAAAAACAATGTCATATCATGTGCGTGACACTCTCCACTACCCAGGCCCTTCACGCTAACCTTTGCATCGGGAATGTAGGGCTGACGGGTATCGGGCACGAAAAGGTATCTCTGCTTTCGTCTTCTGTCGAGTGCGATGGAGAAGATTAATGTGGTCGACCAGCTCAACTACCTCCACCGCATGACCTCCCGCGTCGCGCTCGTCCTCCTGTGGGTGCACGGCGGTGCTAGGGTAAGTCGGTCCGGTCCTTGCCCTCCTCCTCCCTATTCTCATCCGCCTGCGTCCCCCCCCACTCAATCTGAGTAGTCTTGAGTACTAACAACATCCCAGATCCATATCATGGCGCTCGGTTCCTCCGAGGACTGGCATACTGGCTGGCTCCGCGCGGGCTTCATGGCCGTCATCGGGCTCTCCACTCTAGTCCTCGTCTCAATCCGCCCCATACGCGAGCGGAGATACGAGTTTTTCGTGTGGTTCCATTTCATCGTCGTGCTGTGAGTCCCTCTCCCCTCAATATTGTGCGGAGCTACTGACGTACTGACGAGCCCAGGATCTTCCTCGTCGGCGCGTACTTCCACGTCAGGCAATACGCCTTCGGGCCCTACATCTGGCCCTGCTTCCTCATCTGGGCGCTCGACCGCTCCCTCCGCCTCGCGCGCGTCGTGGCCTTCGCCGCCTCCTCATACCTCTTCCCCCGTACCTCTTCTACCTCCCTTCCCTCTTCTACCTCTGATAGCAAGGCCACGGTGACAGCGCTCTCCCCGCACCTCCTCCAGCTGCGCGTGCCCCGCCCGCGGGGGTTCCACTGGGCCCCCGGGCAGACCGCGTACCTCGTCCTCCCGGGGGTGAGCAACCTCCCCTGCGAGGCGCACCCGTTCACCATCGCGTCTTCCGATCCCCACCCACCCACCCAGCCCGACGAGCTCGTCTTCTTCATTGGCGTGCAGACTGGCGTCACGAGGAAGCTGCAGGGGCTCGTGGAGCGGGGGAACGGCACGGCGAGGGTGCGGGCGCTCGTGGACGGCCCGTATGGGCGCGGCGCGGACCTCGCGGGGGGCGGGGCGTATGATGCGGCGGTGCTGGTGGCGGGGGGGACGGGTGTTGCGTGGGCGGGGCCGGTGTTTGCTGATGCTGTTCGGTGCGTGCTGTTTTTTGGGACTTGGTGGGGTGGGGGCTGATGCTTGGTTGTATTGTAGGAGGGCGAAAGAGCTAGGGAGCGGCGGGCGGTTAAGGAGGGTGGTGTTCGTGTGGGCGATCAGGGAGAGATGTGCGTCCTTTCTCTCCCTCTCTCCTACTCTCCTACTCTCCGTCCTTGCTGAATGCGTGCGATTCAGCGCACATCAAATGGATCGCGTCCACTCTTTCGCGCACGTTGGCGGTGGCGAGCACGGTCCCGACCCTCTCGGTGTCCGTGCGCGTGCACGTCACCGCGCCCACCGAGTCCTGGGACGACGATTCCGTGCACTCTCCCTCCGACCGGTCGAGCGACGAAAATGAGAAGGAGGGGGACGTCGGGATCGAGGGCGTGGAGATCCTCAGCGGGCGCCCGGACCTGAGGGAGGTGGTGCGAGAGGAGATGCGCGGGGCGGGAAGGGAGATGTTTGTTGGCGGTGAGCGGTGTTTCTTGTTTCTCGTGTGGAAGGCGGAGGCTGATGGTTTGGTTAGTTTGTGGGAGCGCGAGCTTGGCAGGCGCGGTGAAGGACGCTGTGCGCGTGAACCCGCTGTGGGGAGAGGGGAGCGTGGTGAGGGGAGGGCCGAGTGTGGAGCTGGTGGTTGAGAGTTTTGGGTATGCGTGACCTGGGCTTGCGGGATGAGCTGGTAATTTTATTAAAAGCAAGCTTTAAAGTAACGAACGATCGCAGACGAGCTAGATACGTACCCTTTATTATTTATATATGTAGCATTAGCTCGAATGCCCGTGTCATTTGTAGGCAAGATCAAATGTATCTTGTCTGCCCTTAAGTACAGGCATGGCGTGCTCCAGCGCCCTCCTTACAGTCCGCAGTGTAAATAAAATTACACTGTAGGCTACAAGGAAGGAACTCGAAGTTTGCTCACGCCATCACGTTGTCCGACAGACTCTTGCGCTCCTGCGCTGTAAAATAGTCCAGTATGGGACTGGGCTATACAGTTTCACTGGCAGAGCACCATGGGGTTTGGTGTACGACAGTGTGATGCGTAAGCATAGACTAGAGAGCTGTTAGACATTTCGAAACAGATCTAACCACGCAGACTCGTGACCATCCTCTCGCAGCAGAATGAGGGCAATAGCGAGAATTTGCCCTCATTAATCTTGTTGAGAGAATGGTCACGAGCTTAACCACTGGCACAAGCCCCATCACCCGGACGTGAACCTTGACACGAGTCGCCAAGTGAGTTGGCTGGATAGTAATCTCTAGGGATAAATCAAAGCACACACGCCTTCGAAATGCACCGTTGCTTAAGGGCCCAGCTGCGACCGGAATAGATCACGTGATATCGATGTCGCTCTCATTGCTGTAACGGCTGCTGGAACCAGACGTTGTGTCAACTGGATCAAAAGGCCATAATGCCAAGCTTAGTTTGACTGCGTTCTGGCGCTTATAACTCAACCCTTCCAATTGCTTTGCTCTGGTGATCTCTACAGATTTCAGGAATACACCCCGTTATCAACTAGCGACGTGGACGAGAACACAGTCATGGATGCTGTACCTTTAGCAAATCTCCCAGCTGATCATGTAGTCGAAGCAGTACTCCATAACGGTACCGACGAGCGAGGCACGTGTTATCGTTCACTCACGGTAAGCAGTATTGCCGTGACTGTTGTGAATGATTTGGACGGATGTTGGGTTTACCTCTAAATTCAGAATGTGACGCTTTTCCGCGACCTATGGTACATCATATTTGGGTTCGCCTTCACACCGATAGACCTCCAAGGCTCGCTGTATGAAGTCATGCCGTACGCCCGCGGGATTATACGGAATGAACTTTCCTGCCTTCTTGTATGCACATCGTGGAGAGATACTGTGATCCCGATGGTGTACAAGCACATCGTACTCCACCGTCGGGAGCAACTTCCTCTGTTGCTCAGGACACTAAAAGGCGATTCAAACCTTTTCGACTTCAAAATGATGGTAAAGCACCTTACGATCGCATATCCTAAAATTGGTCTCCCTCAGTCCGATTATGAGTCACTTGCAATGACGGAAGAAATATTATCGATCTGCCCCACTTTGAAGCAGCTGAAATACGGACCATATGTTTCCTTCCCGTCTTTCTCCCAGACGAGGACGCCGATGGAAATGATACGGGATCCAGTTCTTCTGTCTTCCGTAACATCTCTCTCATTGGGATCATTAGTGCCTTCCAACCGTCACTTGTTGCAATTCCTTGCAGGAATGCCCCAGCTCGTGGAATTGTCCTTCCACAATAGCCTTTGCGGAGAACAAGCAGAGTCGCAACTGCCATGCATCGCAGACCTTCCATTCCTGAAACACCTCGCATTGACACTACATTCTCCTAGCGTCCTTACCTTCGTCCACCAGCTTTCCGCACCATCGCTATCTCGACTACTCATCCATTTCGATTGTGGCTGGAATGACTCGTCCGATGATGCTATAGTGGATATCACGTCCTCAAAGGGCGGCAGTGTTGCATGTCTACAGATTCATTGGAATACCCTGACTAGCCAAGAGCCGCAGTTGAAGACTTTTGATACTCAATTGATCTCACACTGTCCCATCTTACAGCATCTCGTCATAAATGGCACCTCCTACTTTGAGGGCACTCATCTCAACTTGCGGTTTATTGACATTTGGCGTGATGTTGAACCCGAGCCTCATTGGGATGCAGTCGATCCAGAGACCGAGAGTCAACTCCATGCAAAGGCACTTCAAGCGTCATTCCCTAACCTTGAGAAGGTTAGGATCCTGGACGCGAGGCTCAGAGATCTTCCAGATCTTCCAAACATCTTACCCCCCACTCGACATACTGAAAATAACTTGCGGCTGCGCCTCTTCAGCGTTGTTGTGTGGGACACTCCTACGCTGGTCTTTAGAGAAGAACTGCTTCGCGGTCTTTCTGGACCTTCTGCGATCGATACCTTCGTTTCATGGGTGTACAAATGCATTGACGCTCCTTATACCCCTGACACATACTCGGACACTGAGTCGGACTACGAGGGTGATGAATATGACTTTATCGTCTCGTGGGACGGATCGTCTGGTTCCGACTCTGATGAGGATATTTTTGATCATTTTAATGCAATGGAGGACAGCTGAACATCGTCAAAATGTCCTAATTATTCTGGAAAGCAATCTCAATCCATTGCGTGTTGGAAAACCCGGACTCAGTAGTCTGCACGCCGAAGTCGTGCGTGCTTGGTACTAATTCCTGTTGGCCCTGTGTCGAATAGCAGATATTACAGTTAGACTGTTCATAAACAGGAGTGTCTCGAATGTGTTATACTTAGCCAATCACATTACAATGCGAGAAAAATTACAACATACAACCTACGGTTACGCCCACCTCTTTACATCCTCCGCGTTAGGGCCTGTAGGATCGTCTGAAGCGGCCAGATTGCACTGGTGGAGCACACGAATTTGGTCTGGCTTGAAGGTGCCCACAATACAATGCAGCATGCCGCGGTTGTGGAACAGAACAAGATCTTTCTCGGACCTGCGTGATTCGGTCGATCTCAAGCACTACGGTACTCATCGAGTATGCTCACCAATCGTGGGGATATACGAACTTCACGGAATCAGCTGGTTTCATGGGACCGAAAGAAGATGCGAGAACCTACCTTTGGTGCGATCGCGGGTCGCTGCATTGTGTACAAGAGCTCTCGGACTTGTTTTAGGTTGGTCAAATGCGCTCCGTCCGGATATAGCTTGCCCTCCTTCGAAATGCCTTCAGGTACAGAGTCGATGTACAATTCCGCCACGCAGCCGGGGTGTACCTGGAAGTGGAGCTCTCCGGTCACTGGGTTCTTCCATAGCTGTCAGTCAAGCATGTCAGGGGTGCTGCCACATTGATCCCAGAATAAAGCCTACCATTGGATAGACCTTAACTTTCGATTCATCCCATGGCGGTAGCTCGTCGTAAGAAAGCTCCTTACCTTCAGGTATGATCCCGATGCCATTCGAATAAAGCTTCGACGCAGCCATCCACACATACGGGTGAGGTGCGTACTTAACTCGGGTCCTCACAGCGACACTCTTAAGCTCGGGTGGGAGAATATTGAACATATTCCTTGTTGAAGTGAACGCGGTGCACCCAAGCGACACCTCCAGCTCGTCGCCCGTCCCGTCGTCATATCTCACAATCTGCTTCGGTGCCTTGGGCACCTTGATCGCGTAGAGGGTTGTAACTTTGGACGGCCTCAGGTTGTACAGCGCCGCGTCGATATGCCATCGGTAGAAACGGGTATAGCCCCGGGCCGTGTCTTCATCGGAGAGGATCTCCTTATGACAGACGACATGCGATGGGTGCTTGAGCTTCGCCTCTGGTATCTCTTCATGATCGTGCACGACACCATTCCCAATGAGCTGGACTTGGGGGACGCGAGCGATGGTCTTGAGGTCCGGGTGGAGAATCGATTTCTTATTTTGGTCTATCTTGTTGTTTCCGTGTCCGAAACTCTCAGACGTGGGGTCGAACCGCTAGTGGACGTTCATGGATCATCTTGCGCGGGATATTATTTTTGAAATACCTTCGTCAGGGCATATTGCTGCTCGGGAGTAAGGTCGCAGCTTCGGAACAGCAGCAATGAATGCTAGTGTTACTAGTGAGTCTGATCTGTCGGCGACTCGGTGCTAGCAAGTTCTTACCTTGTACAGTAGACTATGGATGTTCTCAAAATCCTCGTCGCTCAGGTTTCCTATATCAACGCCTCTGACCTCCTTACCGAAGTCCACGAATCCAGCAGGGTCTGCGGAGGGTGGTAAGGGTAGCGGCAATAACTCAATCGTCATGGCGAAATAATGCTGAGATAGACCCCTTGTGCATCATGATTGCGAAAGGCCTGGAGTCTATTTATACCGTAAGTACCAGCATCAGCCTAGTGCAAGAAGATCTGGACTTCCGTCGATAAGCAAGCGCGGGCCGTGATACTACATATTACTGAGATCTGAAAGTCTCATATCAAGGCAATGCTGGGTGAAAAATGGGATAAATAATGCAGAGTTGCGTGGGTTTCCACACACTTCAGAAGTCCCAAAACCTCTCTTGAGGTTGTCGCGGTTGAGGATCTTCATCCACAGCCCGGAGACTGCCGACCACCGGGATCTAAGCAATTCGCCGTTACATGCGAACTTTGAACTCCATTTCTCTAACGACGTACAACCGAGATCTCCGCTTGGACATCAACATTAGCTTTCATATCCTATGTTTATCCTTTTCGTGACTTTTGAGGACCTCGAGATCAACGTCTCAAACGCCCGACTTGAAGATATGGAGATAACTGGATAAATCATGGGAGTATGCCCGAACGCCGACAAGCATTCGCTGGTGTCTTCAACATTTGTTCTCAGCAACTTCAATGACCCAGAGAGGTGCTGGCGATGGCCTCATGCCTCGGTCGTTATTATTATCACGGTGACTCTTGAAGGCTACGCGTACCATCGACTGGGAGATCCCACTCTCGGAGTAATTCTCTGATCACTGGTTTATAAAGCGGGCGTGCTATAATATCTGCCTCGCTGTCTGACATCCGTAGATTTAGCTTCCCTTTTCTTTGATCAAGCATGTCCTTCCCCGGCGCGCCTCCTACCCCTACGAAGCTTGGTGTATACCGACAGCTTGCCCCGCGTGCTGGTATCCATGTCTCCCCGCTCGTTCTTGGTGCTATGAGCCTCGGCGACAAATGGACCGGCTGGGGCTTTGGCGCTATGAGCAAGGAGGACTCATTCAAATACCTCGATGCTTTTTTTGATGCTGGTGGGAATTTCATTGACACCGCAAGCAACTAGTATGTGTCCATATACGGAAAGGGGAATGTTTTCTAACAAGATGCGTTTGATATTGTAGTCAGGACGGGGCGTCCGAAATGGTTATCGGAGAGTGGGCAGAGCAGTGAGGGATCAGAGACCAACTGGTCATCGCTACCAAGGTTTTTCGAACTCTCCGTATTCTTGTCGCCCTCAATTCCACGATGCCTTCATTCTAGTACACCAACAGCGTCCACGCACGTGGTGACCCATCTATCAAGCAGTATCCTGCCTATGTGGGGAATCACGTCAAGAACCTGAAACTCACTCTTGAGACTAGTCTCAAACGATTGAGGACGTCCTACGTTGATATTCTGTATCTTCATTATTGGGATCTGCATACTGATGTCGAGGAGATAATGGATGGTTTGCATAACCTGTTTGTGCAAGGCAAGGTTCTCTATCTTGTGCGTCTATGGCTGATTCTCCTACGCGGCCACAGTCTATCCTATATGGATCACTGATGATTTGTTCATCCCAGGGTGTTTCTGACACGCCAGCATGAGTGGTGCAGAAGGCCAACGACTACGCTCGTCAACATGGCAAAACTCCGTTCGTTGTGTATCAGGCCGCCTACTCGGTCTTGCAGCGCGATATCGAACGCGAGATTCTTCCTATGTGCCATCACGAAGGTTCTTAATATTGTTCTGTGGGGATTTATCTGTTACGCATTGTACTGACGTAAATTAGGCATTGCTTTAACCTTATGGAACGTGCTCGCTGAAGGCCATATTCGCTCGGATGAGGAAGAAGCGCGACGTAGACAGACCGGTGAGAAGGGAAGACACGTCTTGCGACCATGGGAGAGAACACCGGACGAGAAGAAAATGTGCGATGCTCTGGAGGTTGTCCGAAAACAGGTCAGCGCGAAGAACATTCAGGCTGGTACGTTATAGTGTACACCTAATAAAATTCGCTTATAATTTCATTATATCAAGTGGCTATCGCATATACTATGCACAAGGCGCCCTACGTATTCCCCATCTTCGGTGGCCGTAAGGTCGAGCATCTGCACGCTAACATCGAGGCTCTCAGCGTCAGCCTTACTAAAGAGCAGATCAATTACATCGATGGCATTTTGCCATTTGAGATCGGATTCCCGCATGTCTACATCGTGCGTTACCCCACGTATTTTCTGGTGGTAGGTCGCTGAATGATGTTATTCGTAGGGTCAATTGGGTACATACCCTTTCATGATGACTATGCACGTGAATTACGACGCCCAACCTCTTTTGCCCCCCATCCCGCACACGAAGTCGTAAAATGGAGGATATGGATGAGATAGATCCCAGAATGCTGCGCTAGGCTGTCTGCAATGGTTCGCAATAACGAAAGGAATGTGGATCCAGTGAGAACTTCGATCGTATTTCACAAATGAAATGACTGCATGTATCAGGATGTCCGTGCGTTGCTGTACCTCCCTGCAGAAGTATGATGCTCAGATGGTGAAGCCGTATGTGGCGGCTAGTGTTTGCGCATCTCTGTACCGATGGACGGGCAGGGAGACTGGAGGCGTTTCTCTCCACCCAGCGCCTGCGGGAACGGTGCACGCTTCGGGTTGGGCCGATAAACGGAGTTCGTGATATATTGGCGTCTATGGTACGTATGACCCACTACAGTAAACGTCTTCCCTCCCAACGATCGCGCAATGGCCATTGCGTATATAGTGCACAAACTTGAAGCGTCCTTCGATCTTCGATGGTCGTAAGGTCGAACATTTACATGCCAATACTGAGGCCTGAGGCGCTCAGCGTGAACCTCACGCATGAGCAGACGAATTATATCGACGAGATTCTGCCATTTGATCTCGGTTCCCCTCATGCTTTCGCCGCATGTTGTTCTCTACCGAATCGTATGGACAGACATCGACGCTGCATCTGATGTAGGGCCGCATGGGGACATACCCTTTCATGATATGTATGTGCACGCATTTCAATGGACAGCCCTTTCCACGGCCGATCCCACACAAAGACGCGTGAGGTCTCTAGATATACATTGTTACTGGTACAATTGTGCCGCAGTCAAAATTCGTGAATGGGTATATAAATATACAGTCCAATGATGCTGAATATGAACTAAAAATGAATAACAAAGTGGTTAATGCGAACGTCCCTCACACAGGCCGTATAAATAAAGTAAGGCAAATAGAGATGTTCACTTGTCCCGATCGGAGAGTCTTTGTATGAGCGAAGGCGCAACATTCACTGGCGAACACGAATTTCCTGAATTATTGGTACCAATAATCCGGGTTCACTGGTGGAAGCTTGAGTGTCGACGTGCCTAGTACAATTATAGGCATCACTTCATTCCAGACATCACAATCAGCTCACCTGCATGACAAATTTCACTGGTATATTTGTGGCCCCAGTACATCACAGGAGACCATTCGTCGACAAGGTTAATCAACGTTTGGAGATGGCCGTATGTGACTGGCTGATAACCCGTGGGCCGCCTGATTGCAATAATGAATACGAATAGGGAGAGACCAAACAATAATCCAGCAAGGACGACGACCTGAATAAGAAGTTATTTACTCCGTGTTTGGAGTCGATTGCAGAGACAGAATTCACGTACAAAAAGAGGCCTGATCGTTAGCGCGGATTGCGCCGTGAAACCCGAGTCTGCTGGCGCCTTATTGAGTACCTGGAAATTGACTGCAGTGCCGGATACCCAATGGCACACAGGCTTCACTATGAGGAGGAGCACACTCGCCCAGCTTCCAATTACCGTCATGATGGGATTCAACGAGCGTGCACCCTTCTTGCATGCACTTTTCCAGTTAGCTTCGTCGCGGTACATTAGGACGGTCAACTCCGACACGTGCAATGCCAGAGCGACAGGAGTCTGGACGATGCATATCACCGCGAACGCCCATCCAAGTCGCGTCGCTGGTAGGACGCCGCTTCCATAACCAGAAATCGTCACGCCTTGGGTGAGGTTTTTCCACACACTCCAATCTCCTCGCAGCCGGTGCATCATGAAGGCAAACCCAACCAGGAAGAGAACCGCAAGGATAACGGGGAAGATGACAATCAGACGAACGGACTCGCGCCAGCTGCTGATTTCCCAAAGGGTGGGATGACGTTCACGAGGCAGGACTGGCGTCTGATCTATGGGATGGCCGTCATCAATTCCTCTCATGCACCGGCCTGGGATCCTCCATGTGATGTCCTGAGCAAGCAATGCGGGTCCAACATCGACGATACTGCCACTCCAAGTGGGAATATTTGAGCACACTACGGCAATTGTAGATAGCCCGGCTTGAATGATAATAGCAATCCCCAATATTATGAGGGGAAGGTACGAGACAAGGACTGCGTTGTCGCCTTGCACCGATACAAATACGAAGGACGTCGAGCTGTTTGTCGCAACGAGAGTGATGAATAGGATGATGTTCATAATGCGACCATTGATCCACCCTCCCGAAGCTGTCATGAAGCGCAAACTGGCATTGAACTCCAGTCTGCGCTCTTTCAACAGCTGCCATTTCAAGGCTGTGCCGTGCGCAAAGCCAGTGGCTTCTGTCACTAGAGTGACAACGAGGAAGAGGGGAAGGGGCAAGACCTCGGCTGGGATGCTTCCGAGTGGAAGAAGTCTCCATCCTTCTGCTTCGCCTACCTTATAGGCCGTGGTCCGGTTGATGCACAGATCGACGCCCACGAAGAGCAAGCTTGCGCCGATGAGGAAGCTGAGGACAAGACCGAAGGCTGCAAGGACTTTCGCGACAGTGCCTTCGTCGTATGAAGGTCGATACGATCCTGTCTCGAGATAAGAAGATGTGCGACTGTGAGAGCCATACCAGCTGCCAAGAAGAGGTGCCGCCGATGCGTATGAGGACCTGCTGTCGGCCGTAGAATCTCTATCATGGCGCTGTTTCAGTGGATGCGCCTCGGGGGAGTATCGGTTCCGAATAGCAATCTCTAAGGCAAAGATATACCTCAAAACGCAGCAGCTGAAATAATGCAAGATCTCACCAAAGGACGAGAAGGGAGATGTCTCCTTACATTCGTTTAAAGATGCCGGATCAAAGGGAAACGCACTTCTAGGAGTTGGAAGGAACCTCATCGTTGGGCAATTACTGGAACGTCTCTCTCGACAGCGGCAGCAACAAGGAAGTAGAGCACAGCAGAGCAGCAGGCGCGGCAAGCAACGGAGGCGCTCGCAATTATTTCGGAAGCCTAGCAGCGCTCTTCTGGCTGTTCACATAAATGAATACCCTGCCAGCGACTAAGGTTTGACATGGGAACACTCCTAGGCACGTTTCGTGCCCGGGTGCTACCAGTGTCAGTGGCTTGTTGATCGATATAGGCGCCCTGCTCTCACTCGCAATATACATCTCCCCCGTAGAAGCTGGTGCCAAAGCGGAATCAGGCTTCCCCAACTCCCAAGTTGCGACATCTGCTCAAATTCACGAACATTGAGCAAGCCAGGACCATGGGTTTCGCAAGCAGGCACCTACGTGAGGAGGCGCTCGATCTATCAACGGATCAAGTTTAATATGTGCCTGAGATCTGTCAAACAGCGCCCTACAGAGCACCTCGAGAGACGACTTGGAGGAGATATAGGAGATATCTATATCGGGTAAATAGATAATAGATGAAGGATAACTTGCACACAATAATGATCGAATGCTAGCCATCGGGTCTCCGCGGGAGGGTCCTATGCAGCTTGAAGAGGCATATATAGCGTTCTGTAGAATAAGACGTTCGTATACACATAATTGACCACGACAAAATCACCGCTGCGTGCTGTCGCAGTGTCGCTCTGACTCGCTCACCTATTCCTTGACTCCTGAGATAATTAGAACGTGTCGTCGGAGGAATGAATCGTTTCAAAGTCAAGAGGAAGCAAGAGGTCGGGAAGGTCGGAGAAAAGCGTTACATCGCACAAGGTACATATATCTCCTAGAAAAAGGGTGCATTGTTATGCCTGAGTCAGACACCTCATTAGGTTGTTTCAAGCTCGGGTTTGTGATGGTGATGGCTGACAGACAAATACTTACGGATATTTTGAGCATGGTTGACGTCGCTCAAGCTTCCAAGCTTAGCGAGCAAGAGAAAAAGAGACACTCGCTACGAGACCCGTCGCACGTCCGCAGTCTTCGCTTGGCGCAAAAGACGCAAAGAAGTCCTCGCGACCGGATACTACCGCTAATCAAAGCACGACTGAAGCTGCATGCTGGGCATTATGCAATTCAAGCTAATATTAGCCGCCCTCCACTGACCTTGGTATCGACTACACGGCTACTTACTCTACTAATAAAGCTATATACCTATGTCCCTTTTTCCAGGCTGATGATACCTAACGACCCAGAGATCCGATGTGTGTATTGAGCACAGACACGCATCGTCATCCGAGTCTTCGGACTCATAGCCGATCGAAAGGCTTCTCAGAAGCTAAGCTTAACGTTACCGCAGGTCAGCTATACCGTATCCAATAGTTCTGACCCTGATGCGTTGCAATCCAGGCTCATGAATAACAACTCATCCGATACTATACCTAAGGCCGGGTCCGCTCCTGAGACCAAACTCTCCCTGTCACCTCATCCTAAGCTTGACTAGCCCTCGCACCAACCATGTCGCCTGCATCGAAGACGAAGCTTTTCGAGCCCGTGCAAGTGGGTGATCTCCAACTGCAACACCGGGTCGTTATGGCCCCCTTGACACGATTCAGAGCAGACGATAAACACGTCATCCAGGACATGACTATCGAGTACTACGCTCAGAGAGCGAGCACACCTGGCACGCTTATTGTCAGTGAAGCCGTTTTCATCTCGGAGAAAGCAGGCGGGTACGACTATGTACCTGGAATCTGGAACGACGAACAGGTTGAATCCTGGAAAAAGGTGTTGTCAAATGCTCTTGTGGGTATCCAGGTTGGCTGACGCATTGCAAGAGATCACGGCTGCTGTGCATGAAAAGGGATCCTATATTTTCTGTCAGCTGTGGGCATTGGGTCGCGCGGCTAACCCGGAAGTTCTTGCAAAACATGACTTGTCCTACGTCTCTTCATCGAACGTCCCCCTGCCGGGAGCCATGCATATACCCGGGCTTGCACCAGAGGATGGGAGAGATGGTGCCCCTCGCCCTCTCACAGTTGACGAGATACACGAGTATATCGAGGATTATGTCCAAGCGTCCAAAAATGCCATTAAGGCTGGCTTTGACGGGATCGAAATCCATGGAGCTAACGGGTACCTACCGGACCAATTCTTGCAAGATGTGGTCAATACCAGAACAGACGAGTATGGAGGGAGCATCGAGAACAGGGCGAGATTCGGCCTTGAAGTTCTCGACGGTATTGCAAAGGCAATTGGAGAAAGTCGTACGGCGATTCGGATAAGCCCTTGGGAGAAGTTCAATGGTTAGTACCTCTTCTATGATCGTCAACTGGCAACTCTTGACGGATGCGACGGATGTGAACAGGAACTGGGATGGCTGATCCCATTCCGACTTTCTCGTACTTTATTCGCTCGATTCGAGACACTCATCCAAATTTCGCGTATTTGCACGTAACGGAGCCTCGCATAACGGGAGATTTAGACAGACAAGCGCCTGCGGGTGCTTCGAATGATTTCGTACACGAGATCTGGTTTCCTAGGCCGCTCATCATAGCGGGAGGGTTCACGCGCGACACGGCCATGGAGACTGCTGACAACAAGGGCTGCCTGATAGGATTCGGGCGACTTTTCACATCCAATCCGGACTTGCCCTCGCGCCTGATGAAGGACATCCCACTGACGAAGTACGACCGGAGCACTTTCTATTCAAGGGGAGCCGAGGGATACATTGACTTCCCTTTCGCCTCTTGAAGGATCAGATGATCCAGGCACGCTCTAGAGGAGACTTGGATAGACAATCTGCAGATAAACTTAAGTAGGCTGGTATAGTTCACCAACAGATACATTTTCTTGATATCGACAGTACTGACTTGCATTGAGATGTCCGGGTCTCTGCTGATCTATCTGATCGGCTCAGCCTTTTAATCTCCCCCTAATGCTACGGAATAGAGCTGACCTTCTTTACGATTCATCCGTAGAGGATACTACAAGCCAGGTATAAGCCAGGTATACCAGCGACATCTTGAAGGAGGGTGTCGCCATGCCAGAAGGTACAGAGCCAAGTTTTGCGATCGCGCGACCCATATGCTCTGGTCTGCTACGGCCATCAAGAGACTTTTCTCTCATCCTCTGCTTTCAAAATTTCACGATTGAAACTAGGCAGCGATATGTCTCCGAAGCCCGAGGACTCAAGTGAATGGCTGACTAATGATTACTTAATGATTGTTCGGCCACATTGTACGATTTGTCCTAAACTATCTTACTTTGACGCTGGTCCTAGGCAGTTATCTGAGTCTTTAAAGCTTCACAACTTGACCTCTAGCGAAGAGAAGAATGTTTATTCACTATACGGCAGGAGGACGACATAGGACTTGAAAAGCGAACTAGTAGCAGTCCACGTGGGGACCGACTTGTTTTGTGTGATACTCGCGGCATTCCCGCAGACTCGGATTTGTTCTGGACTGGCTGTGCTTCCAGAGCTGCTGAGTGAGCAAACTCCTTGACTGACAAAACTCTTGTTGACGGGCTATTGGCAAGACAAATGACGCGACCAGGACAGATATTTAATGCTCTGGCATGGACAAGGGATGCCATCACCAGTCCCATTACCCCCTTTGAACCACCATGACATCCAGTACCGATCCTCAACTCTTTCAGCCCATCCAAGTCGGCGATGTCAAGTTGCAGCACCGCATCGTTATGGCCCCCTTGACACGCTTCAGGGCAGATGCCAACCATGTCCCCTCTCCCTGGGCTGCCGAGTACTACACCCAAAGAGCTAGTGTCCCTGGTACTCTGATCGTAAGCGAGGGTACCTTCATTGCAGAGAAGGCCGGTGGCTTCGACCATGTGCCTGGCATCTGGAATCACGAGCAGATTGAGGCGTGGAAGAAGGTGAGTCCCCAATAGCTTGACAAGAATTTCCGCGATTGATCCAGTGTTTCGCAGATTACGGATGCAGTCCACGCGAAGGGCTCGTACATCTTCTGCCAGTTATGGGCATTGGGCAGAGGAGCTAATCCCAAAGTTCTGGAACGTCTCGGTTTGCAGTACGTTTCTGCTTCCGACGTCCCTACACCGGGCTCGACCATTCGTCCCCGGTCGCTGACGGTCGAGGAAATCCACGAGTACACGGAGTTGTACGCGCAAGCAGCTCGGAACGCAGTTAGAGCGGGGTTCGATGGCATCGAGGTCCACGGTGCCAATGGCTACCTCGTCGACCAGTTCCTACAGGACATCACTAACTCGAGGACAGATGAATATGGTGGCAGCATTGAGAACCGATCCCGATTCGGCCTCGAGGTTTTGGGAGCCATTTCTAAGGCAATAGGCGAGAAGAAGACAGCCATCAGGCTCAGTCCGTGGGAGATCGTGCATGGTCAGGAGACCACATTCTTTTATATACCGTCTTTCTTATCTCCTCGTGTACAGGAATGGGCATGAAAGACCCTAAGCCGACTTTCGCGTACTTCGTAAAAACAATCAAGGAGCGCTTCCCCGACTTCGCATACATCCACACCACGGAGGCGCGTGTCTTCGCCGATGGTAGGCAGGAGCGCGAGCCACCGCTCCCCGGCCAGTCCAACGACTTCCTCCGAGACGTCTGGGCGCCGAAGCCGCTCATCGTCGCTGGAGGCTTCACGCGCGACTTAGCGGTTGAGGCCGCGGCGTACGACAATGTGCTTGTGGCGTTTGGGCGGTATTTCATCTCGAACCCCGATTTACCGTTGCGGTTGAAGAAAAACATACCGCTCAGCAAGTACAATAGGGCAACATTTTACACGCAAGGGAGCGAAGGGTACCTTGATTACCCGTTTTCGGAGGAAACTAAAGCGCTCTTGTGAGTGAGAGGTACGGACTTCGGACATGGATAAGGTGAGCAGACACATTTTGGTGAATCCGCATCTCGCTCATCGCAGCCTTCTTAGGATATTTACTGTGATGTGTTATACGTTTGTACTAGAACGTCGAGTCCCAAC
Source organism: Neolentinus lepideus HHB14362 ss-1 (assembly GCA_001632425.1). Taxonomy (NCBI): domain Eukaryota; kingdom Fungi; phylum Basidiomycota; class Agaricomycetes; order Gloeophyllales; family Gloeophyllaceae; genus Neolentinus; species Neolentinus lepideus. Next base: position 168,939 of record KV425601.1, read on the forward strand.
ATAGACAATACATGCATGCATTTGAATACAACCAAGCGTGGACGACGGAACCTGTCAGGTGTAACGGGAAGTTTCACTCATTCGACCTTTTGCGAAGGAAGATGGTTGATGGATTGGGAGTGTGCACGAGTGCCGTGTTCAAAGCTTGAGCTCGATTGGTATTCGGGTATAAGGTAGCGATCCCAATCTTCAGGAGGTTGCGCGGCCTCATCTCGTCCGGGATGTCGCGTTAGATATCGATATCGCAGATTCGTATGGGTCTTGTGTAAATCACCAAGGAGACTGATTCTAGCCTAGTAGTAAAGACGTAGCCAACCAGGTGTTCGAGTGACAATGAGAGAACAATCGGACGTTAGAAAATCAGCAGTAACAATACATTGATCTGTCCGTCGGTCTTATCCCGCTTCAGTAACAAGGTGCATCCTTTAATTCATCCAAACATTTCTGCACAACTTCGCTGGCCCACTTCCTCCTTTCCCCAGGATTCCCTGCGCTCGCGTCGGAAGCTGCCTCTTTCATGATTAGAAGAGCCCAGAATAGATTGTACCACAGCCGCTTGGTATTCTGCCTTGGAAATATGATAAGAGGTCCACCGTACCCTTCGATCAGTGCTGGGGACGGGGAATAAAAGAGTGACTCTAAGAGCGGATCCCCCCAGAACGCGTGGGTTAGATTCAGGAACGCGCTAACCCTGGGCTCTTCGTCTGAGGAAGAGGAAGACGGAATATCGACATAGATCTCGTCCTCGCCACCCGTGAACCAGATAAGCTTCGGCACCTCCACGTCGTCAAATAGATAGAACCCGATGGCTCTGCTTAGCCAGCCTCGTATGTCAGAGAAAGGTAAGTCCTCTCCCCGACCCTCGGCTTCATATAGCATTTCCTCGAGGAATAAGGTAAAGGATTCCTGCCAGCTGTAGCTCGGCTCCGCAGGGTCTGCTCCCGTCTCCGTGGGCATGCCGAACCAGTCGTTGTCGATAGCGTGTAGTTGTTGCAGGTATGATCCTAAACGAAGATCGATGAGCGCATTTTGGCGCTCAGATAATTGACCTCGGGCTTCGGACAGGCGGATACCGGCTGGACGAGCGGTGAGCATGTATGGGTAAGGGACTAGGGTGCATGAGGAGTTGGTAGCGTAGATCGCAGGCAGCGGAATGGTGCTCTTGGAGGAGATAGTGCTGTGTAGATGCACAGATGTAACTAAGGAGTTGGGTTTATACTCGGTTGATGATGACGGATCTGGAGAAGTGACCTTTAGGATGTAGGTAGTGGTAGAATCACCCGATGTCGTCTGTATCTCATAGACTTTACTTGGGAAGCTAAATTGGTGAACAAATAATTGTTCAGGACTACAAGAAATCGAAAGGGTCAACCTAGAACACTCACCTATACCCATATGTTTTCAATTCTTTCATGCTTTCGACATGTACGTTCGGTCCTACTCCGTGTCGAAGTATGGCCTTCACTTGGTCCAGGGAAACGTCAAGAGATACATCCAACCCATCTGTTCTGTCCAGCGAGCTTCCTGAAGAATCATTCAAGTAATTCATGGTCTTCTTCACGCGTGAATACGAGAACAGTCCAGTTGCGGAAACGAACGTGATCGCAGAAAGAGATACAGTAGCAATTGCAAGAGCAGGCCGAGCGTTCCGAATGTAACAGAAGTAACGCGTAAGTCTACGCCACCAAAAAGGCATACCAAGTCTATTCCATATAAGTATGCTTTCCTGAAATTGAAATAGGCCTGAGTGCGCTGGATAACTGGGTAGATCAGGAAACCTAAGGGAAACCTTTCCGAGCTAATCATTCGAAGATCGTATACGTCTGATCCGTTAATCGAATATAATTTGCCACGATCACATCTTATCATTTACTATCAGGTCATCATGGCAAGAAGCGTCAGATTCAATGGAGGACTCGGACTCGACACCGAACGCATGACCGGAACGTTCACAGCTGAGGAGGATACCAGCGGAGGAAGGACCGGGAAACTAAGGACCGTCTTTATGCACCGTGTTCACTGGCAGAGCATATCTGATCGATGTCTGATTTCTTTAACAACCGTGACCGACAGGAACTTATTTGTCCGATCCAAATGATCTCAGACGGTGGGAAAGACACAGCAGCCTGTGGGGGATATGGGCGCCCTCTTTGGAGAAGACTGATCAGGACCAATTGACACAGGTATCAAGTAGCCCCTTCAGGTTTTCCTGACGATACAAAACACACCTAGTGCTAAATGAGTCGCCTGGACATCATCTGGCGTGGACAAACAAGTCGCTGCGAAATGCGGATTCTATCCTCATATGCAAAACTCTGTAAGAGCCTGAAATGACCTGTGATTTTCCCTAATCCCGTCCGATGACTGCCCGGCAATAGAAGATCGGGATGCGAGAATGACCATGACGAAAAGGACAAGCATCCTAGCGGTTTCTCCCAGCGGGATTAGGGTGCACTTCCATCTTGCGAGTAAGTTGGAAGATTAATTGAGTATACAAAACATATAGATCCACTGTCTCCTACCAGAACGTACACGAGAATGTCACTTCTACAATCCCAAGCCTTAGATAGCATGGATGGGCTCCCGACTCGCAGAAACCGAAGCCGCGATGGAGCACCAGTCATCAGTAACGCGGCTGCAGCAGATCGCTAGACACATACAGCCGTCGGTCACGAAATCACGCAGCCATCTGGAACCTTTGGCAGACCGTCTGAACCAAGGTCGAACCCGGGTGGCAAAGGGCCCATGATCTCTGACGGTGGCGAACCGTGCGATTGCATCTGCACAAGCATACAAAAAAACAGGATTAATAATCAGATCATTCATATGCCACATAAAATAATAGGAGCTTTGACTGCGGAGAAAAATGGATATATGATGAGAGAGACGTACCTCGTTCATGAGCTGCACAACGTTCTTTCCCTTCTCTGTGTCCTCGTCAGAATATGCTGGATCTTCGAAAATCTGCACGATCTTCGTCACACATTGGTACTGAGCTTCATATCTGGACTTGTCGGGTGATGATAGCGTGGAGGCATTATCTGACAGATATGAGGGGAACTGAGAAACGAAAAATGCATAGCATTGTACTACGCTTAGCAATGTCATGATGAAGACAGACGAAGGGCTGATCCATACCTTGTCATGGAGTTCCTTCAAAGGCTCATACAACACCTCCTTACTCATCAACTGGCTCATCATGCTCTCCAATAATCCTTGAAATTCTCCTTCCTCTCCCTCCCCCTCCCCTAGCGCCCCACTCAATTGCTTCAGCAGCGCCTCCAGACTCTCATCCCCTGCCGCCCCCGACTCCGATTGCATGGCGTTCTCACTGCTCTCCAGTTTCTCCATCGCCTCCCGTATGCTCCGCTGGAATGCATCTTCCACTTCTTGCTCCAATGCCTTCTCTTTCTCCCCTTTACTCTCGCCTTCGTCCTCATCCTTTCGCTTGCCTATCGCCTCATCCATTCCTTCAACAAGCATTGCCTCCCATGCCGCCGTGAACGCCTTCGCCTTCTTTTTGTCTTCTTCACTCATTGTCGACCCGCTACCTGGACTCTGTCCGTCTAGCGACATGCCCTGCATGAGCATTTCCATGTTCTTCTCCAGCTCCTTCGCAAAGTCCGACTCTTCTTGTAACTCCAATGGGTCGGGTTCTGGTGCTGATGTCGACGCACTTTCACTTGCCGCTGGTTTTGTAGGTTCAGGCGCATTAAACTGCTCCACAACATCTGTGCGTAGACCATCACGATCACGATCATCCTGAATCTTCCATATAGACCGTCCGCCGCATCGGACAACTGTGAAGACCTACCGTCGAGGTCGTCGACGTCCTCGTCAATCTCGACCTTTGTCTTCTGGGACGCCATTGTACACGACGAGGGACTGGAAGACAAATGCAGGGAAATGCAGAGTCGTGTGATTAACCAAGTGCTACGTGATCCTATAGTAGTCCCGGATAGTTAGTCCCTAACCTAGGGTTACCACCACACCATTTGTGGCAATTGGAAATCACCGGCCACAAATTGCAATATTCTCTTTTGCGAGCGACCTCTCGAATATACTGCGCCACATCCTAACAGTATGGCCATTGTGAACGACATACATACTACTGACAACGGACTATAACATACCCAGATGAGAGAAACGAAATAATAATCTATCGTCTATATCTTTTGTGCAAGTCTATTGGGGAAAAAAAAGAGCGAAAGTCTAGCAAAGGAAGGAATTATGATGAAAGGAAGATGTACAGTTAGACAATGCACACGAGCCAAAATAAGGGAGCGCGGCATTTATCGCGAGATGGGCCGTTTACTCTCGGCTCACGTCACTAGGATGTGCATCAGCATCGGATGTCAACAAACCAAGTACTACGCTACTTACCGTCCAAATAACTTGGTCTTCAACCAGTCCGAAGCAACGAACGCCCGATTTCGGAACGAGAACAAGGAGCTCAAATACGCACTTCTCCAGAACAGGTACGTGGCCACACCGCCCGTCGCCAGCTACGCCCGAAACCAATCAGCATTCGCCTCTGCTCATCATGTGATTGAAAGGTCTCACATTCCCATCACCAAAGAATGGCAAGTCCGCGATCGCCTTGTCGCTGCCAATGTACGCCAGCGAGCCTTGGTGACTGTAGTGGAATGGCCGCCACTTCTCCAGCTTCGTGATCTGCTTCAGCATGCTGTCCGCCTCGGCAGCCTGTTCAGGATTAGCCTGGAGAGCCTTTAGTTTGGTTTCGAGAGCGTCCCTCTTTGCGATCTGGTTGAACATGCGAGCGAGGTATGCGCCCTCCTGGGAGGCAACCTGTGCGGTGGGAGCATATTGCGTCGCAGTGCAGTCACCGAGGGCGAAGATAGAGTTGGCACCCTTGAGGCGGAGGTGGTCTGCGTTAAGTCATTCAGTGCTCATGACCTATCAAGCGTGGAAAACCGCGCGCTTACCATCAACAGTTAACCCCCTCCTGTTCGTCTGCGTCTCGGGCAGCTTAGCCATCAAGTCCGCCGTCAACTTCCTCATCTTATTACCCTACACACACCTTCGTCGACACCATTACCCTCCTTTAGACGGTATGAGACCACTCACCCCAGCCCAAACAACTAAACCGACCGGCATCTCCTTCACAGTCCCGTCGGGCATCTTCACCACCACGCTCCTCTCCTTGATTTCTTTCACCATTGTCTTCGTCAAAATATCAATCTTCGCCTCCTTGAACGTCGACTCGGTGTAGTCGATCAGCTGCTTGCTGAACGAGGGGAGCACAGTGGGGAGCGCTTCGACGAGGGTGATGCGAATGCGCTCAGCGAGCTCGGGGTACCATTGCCTCAAATCGTCAGTGAGGAAGTCGTGCAGCTCGCCGGAGAGCTCGATGCCGGTGGGGCCACCACCCACAACAACCTACATCCTAATCTGAGCTTACACTTCTTCGTACATCACAGAGGAGATGAGGGTGTACCATGTGCAATAGTCTATCGATCTCCTCTGAACTCTGTCCAGGGAACGCGGCACTTTCCACACAGTCCATGAACTGCGTCTGGAACTGTGCGTTCACCGAGGGTTAGCTAATGGCGCTCGAGCAGAACTGTTCGACGAACCTTCTCAGCATCGTGAAGTTCCTTCATGAAGCATGCGTGTTCTGCTACGCCCGGAATGTTGAACGTCTGGGTCTCTGCACCAACGGCGTAGACGAGGTAGTCGTAAGGAATCGTCGTGGACCATAGTTGACCTTGGATGCTAGAGTTATCTTAGGTAGAGAGCACGGATGTTAAAATTGCTGCGGGTTCACAATGCGGACTGCACACCTGAGAATGTCACGGTCTTCTTCGCAGGCTGAAGACATCGAGTTAAGTACGATATGCGATGTCATATAGGAGTGCACAGTAACTCACATCGACGTCAGTTGCTTCGGCTTCGATAACAGATACCTTGCGCTTCTTGTGACGAGCAACGTAACGCGTTGCTGTATATATGTTAGAATAGAACACTCCTTTCCTCACGCCGACTCACGCTGAATGATAGATCGCGATGTCACAGTTCCAACAGCGACAGAGGGTAGGAGCGGGGTGAAGAGGAAGTAATTCCGGGGACTGATCAAGATCTGGATAGAATAATGTAATTGCAAGTTCAACCGACATAATACTGTCAACGCTCACGACATTATAATCCTCCGTATCCAACGTTTTCAACAAACTTGTCGCTCCCCATCCACTCCCGAGGATAACTAATGTCTTCTTCTCAGGATCAAAGTCCTGCTGGACACCCGGATTCTGCTCGATCGCGGTGAAGTACCAGAATGCGCCCCCCGAAGCGACGACCGTGACAAGCGTCACTGCCCCCAGCGTCTGCAAGAACCTCCTCCATAACGGTGATTTTGGCGGCGGCGTGGGTGGGATCTAATTCTTTCGCCATTCAATTCCTGAGAAACACTAATAGTATGGGTGAGTCACACGTACGTCCGGTCCAGAGCTGCCTGCAGCTGCACTCGCGCTCCTCTTCGCGCTGAGGCTAACATTGACGCGGGCGAGCTGGAGCCTGGGCTGCACGTGCGGGAGGCAAAGACTCGAAGCTGAGGCTCTAGATGACCGCGCCACGATGGTTCGTGCTGCTTCGGCATGAGAACAGTGTTATATAAACTCTTCCCATGCCATGACCACTCGGAGACTGCTTACCACGGCAGAGCGACATGGCTGGGTGTCGTTGGCGACGGTGAGGACGACAAGCAGGAAAGGAGGAACACTAGTCTGGTGTTGGAACTTTTTCAGGCGTTTCGGGCGGCGATGCTCGCTGATGATGTAATCCTTTACCGTGTGCCGCCGACTGCAACAGCCACTCTACCCCCGTCGTCGTCGTGCGTACCGTTCCCCTCCGATTTTCTCGATGATGGTGTCAGCAGCTATGCGACCGTGCCATTTCGTCGGGTCCACGTCTGTGCCCAGCGGGGGTGGAGGGGTGGAGCCTGGGCATATTTGAAGAGGCATCGAAAGCGATGAAGGGACTGCGTTTCAAGGACAAGTTAAAGGTGAATATCGAGCAGTCGATTTCGCCCTCAAAGCTTCTAGGAAGTAAACCACCCCCTGGCCGGCGGCGACGCGATATATGTCCTGAAGATGAGCTCGAGTATAACTTTGACCCGACCTCTGTCTCATGTGATATTTAGCGCTTTCCGTCTTCCAGGTGAATGACGGCGGTCGTCCCTTCTATCTAACGCATTGCAATGCGCTTTCATAGCTTCTACGGAGTTTGACGATCTCTGCATTAAAGTGTCTTATGTGCTAGCCGTTTCGCACCTTACTTCAACATCTTCCTAGTGCTGACTCTTACTCGGGATTGTGGTAACAAGTTCCAAAGTGGGTATGATCCACAGCTTTTTTATCTCTCCGACAGTCAATTGAGGCCCCATTTACTCAATGTCAAGCATGGTAAGGATATCGCGTTGCCACGTTAGACAACTGTTTCATCGCGGATCTAGTTGGCAGGGACTGCGCGCAGATGTAGCCGGCGTCGATGATGAGCAAGACGCATATATAGCGCCTTGGAATACTTGCTAAGAAGGGTTCGGAGGGATGTGTGATGGTCGTCTTAGAAATATTGATAATAAAAGTGTGCTTAATGCGACCGTGTCATGTATGTATAAAGTGTCGATGAGATGGAGCATTTGACAAATGACAACATTGATCTATTAAGAAACAGATTAATAGCGACCGCAGCATTCAGATCCCTTTTTACAGTACTGAGTACCCTGGTCACCTTAGTTTATGTAAGTCCTGTCTCGATCGTAGTCTCAAGTTGTCCCCGGTTCACCATCAGTGCTCAAAGACGATCAATATTCATACCGGGTACTACTACATAGGTGCCTGTATCTTCATGCGATTCCGCCTTCATGCAGGCCATTGTCACAATATGTACCATCGCTTTCTTTTCGTGCTTTTATTACCCTGCTCGTTGCACTAATCGAGTTTATCTGTGAATGAGGATTTGCCATATCCCACCTGAGGCAGGCCATAGCCATCCTAAATCTTCGCAGGGCGGATGGGCTTCGCACCTTCAACTCTGTCAATGTTAGCGGAGAACTTGAACCAAGGGGCAGAGTCCGAGCCGTCGCCCTACACATACAAGGGGTCAACCTGACTTCTTATGTATCGAAGGCACAACACTCACGATATACGTGGTAGGGAAACCCGGTGCGAACGGCAAGATGCTCTCGAGATACTTTATTTGCTCATCAGACAAGGAGATGTCCAGCGCTTCGATGTTATCTTGCAACTGCTCGACCTTTCGCCCGCCAATGATGGGGAAGACGTAGGGTGTCTTGTGCATCACGTAGGCAATAGCCACTACGCCATACAATCAGTTATTCACCGATATCCTCGACGGAGGAAAGCGGGATCACGCACCGGCTGTTAGTGACTTGACACCGACCTCCTTGGCGACCTTCTCGAGCGCGTGGCTCATCTTCTTCTCGTCGGGCGAGCGCTCCCAGTTACTCTGGAATATGAGGCGGCCCTTCTCACCGGTTTGACGGCGGCGCTCTTCTTCTTCGTCAGTGCGGAAGTGGCCGGCAGCAATAACATTCCATGGGGCCAGTCCCAGGCCTGACCAGTGGCGACAGGAATTAAAAGAAGAGAGCTCGAATTGAAATTAAAATACTTCACCTTCACTGCGGCACATGGGTATGATATCGCGCTCAAAGTCGCGGTCCATGACGTTCCACGCGCCTTGGTAGATTACGAAGGGGGTTTTGTGCGTCAGCCGTGCGTAAGTGTTGGCTTTCGCCACAACCCACGCAGGAGTGTCGGAGACGCCCTGTATTCAACGTTGATATTGTGCAACACTTGGCTATCCACGAAAGACAGGTGCACTTACAAGGTAAAGTACCTTCCCTTGCATGACTAAAGCATGCAGGCCATCCATGACCTCCTCGATGGTCGTGTTCCAGTCCCACCAGTGCACATATAGGACGTCGATGTAGTCAGTGCGTAGCTTGCGCAGTGAGTCGCGCACGGAGACGTGCATCGACTTGACGTGGTTACCGAGGTAATTGACCTTGATTGCTACGGAGTCGTCGCCTTTCTTATAGCCCGTCGTGTACTGTACACAATGCTCTTAGATAACACGAGTAGGATTTCACAATAAAGCATACCTTGGTCGCGATAACGATCTGATCCCTTATGCCACGAGTTTCCATCCACTCGCCCAGGATCTCCTCGGACGATTCGTCCTGGTAATTATTCGCTGTATCGATGAAGTTCCCACCAGCATCGAAGAATGCATCAAGGAGCTTTATCGAGGACTCCTTGTTCATCGCACCCATACCGCGCGCTTCCCATTTCGTGCCGATGCTCATGGCACCCAGGCACAGAGGTGAGACATGCACGCTCGCGGACGGGGCAAGCTGACGGTACCGCGCAAGACTGGTCTTGGAAGGGGGAGGGGGGGCGAAGTACGACATGATTGTGAGTATACAAGGGGTGTCTGTGAATGCACGATGTTCACGATGAACATATCTGAACGCCGTCTGTCTTTATAGTAAATTGAACTGGCTCCACAGCTCCGAGTGTTTACTACGTTCAGGGCGCTCGAGGCTTCGCTAGGCTGCCGTGTGTATTACGCCAGTCCCGGCAGCAGAAAGTGAACGAAAAATAGATCTAGATACTTCGAATTCGGATTATTAATCTCTGATCGAGGCTGAATGGATTCACAATAGCGTATACTTATCTAGATTCTATTAACATTGTGTCACAGCTGCAGTCAAGTGATTGATGCCCAACAATACATCAACCTTTGGAGATTCGATCCTGTGCAACTCGGAGTAGGAAGCTATCGGTCTCACGTATTAGGAACACCACATACAGTTGCAATGAGCGGGACGCGTGTGTATGTGTATACAGTACTGAGAACCGTGATCTGTATCCGTGTCGATCTCCGATTCATACGGGGAAATTGCCGATTCGGGACGAAGTGAATCTAATTTATTGTGGGAATAAAATCTACTGTCTGGACTCTGGAGAAGTTTCGTTTTGCAGCCGGCTGCAACAGTACCGTCGTGACAGTTCCCTCTCGCCAGCTTTCGCTTTCGGCTCGAGTTTTGATCAATATTTGAGTCTGGACATTCCAACCAGGCTGCCCGATTGCTCGAATCACTTACTGCTCATCGTTATTGCCAGTACTAAGGGAAATGTCTCGAACTTGAAGCGTTGAAGTGTTGCAATTTGCAAGAGAGACATCGTTTTCGCCTCGTGCCTTTCAACATGGGAAAATATTGCTCTGACGGGTCTACGACTATGGCGGCGAGGACTCGGACGTACACCTGTGATATCTCATCTAATCGGTCATCTGCATCAACTGGTGAAGTGATGCAGCGTACATAGACTATGGTGATCCGGCCATGGTCTACGTGAACTACTTCTACGTTCACCCGGAAGACCCCGCGGATATAAGATTGATCGCGGAGGGCGCTCCCCTCGTTAAGCTGCCGTTCTGAGGGATGGTAGCAATATTGCATGTCCAGCTTGTCTGGAAGCGCTGACCTACATGGACCGGAAGAGCTTGGGCTGGGATTCGACTGTCGCGTTGTTCGAACTTCGAATACACTACAAACTATCAGGTCAACATCAGATTCTGGGGCTTGGGACTCTCCGCCGGAGCTGTAGGCCGCTATAACTTCTCTCGGAGTCATGAACAGAAATACAGACGTCGTCTTCTGCCGATGAGACGCACAATGTCTCGGCTGGTGTAGTAGCTGAAATCTATACCGCCGACGTGCTAGCGGGGCATGGAGAAATACAGACGCTTACGGTGTCCAATATGGGTGCCACAACGAAACCCACCCAATGTGCGATCAACATTATCATGGTGCGCCAATTTTCGAAGACATGGGACTGTTGAAAACGAAAAATCTTAATAGGGTGCAATGACGTTTGGTGCACCGGGAACAGACAGTGCCTGAGTCACTGATCTTGAGGAATCATGAATGCGCTGCAATCCTCGACATGTTCCAGGCGCGTAGTCACTACGAGGTAACTATCATATTTTCTGATGATGTATAAGTAGTTCATGCAACTTATACTCTGTCTTAGGTTGATCCGCCCGAGTCTATACTGAAGGTACATCCGAAGAGTACCTTGGGAAGCTAGACTAGCTGGAACGTGGCTTCAAGATGGACACAAAGCTATACCCTACAATTGTGAGTATATACATACCCGCGGAGAAGCATGTCTTACTCATAGTCATGTCCAAAATAGCTTGGCTAGGGTGCTACATCAACTGCGCCAGACATACTCCAGAAGTACGTACATATCCTTTGACAGTGCATACATCTCAGCACCGACACGATCCTTAGAGCCTGCGCAATCATTTTATGGAATTGTTAAAAGCACTCAGCCCACTGCTTACCAGGGGTGTGATTCACAGGTAATCCTAATTTATATCGCCGAAACCGCCATGAATCCATTGCTGTCGTTCCATAGACACGTTGAGCCTGAACTCTTTCCTTGCCTCAGAAAATTTGGTATCAGCTCTTGTGAGTTCAATCCCGGTACGTTATTGCCATCACACACTTATCAGACTATTCATTATGCTGATAAATATCAACGTATGCACCGTACTAGTGGCGGGTGGCTACTTGACATGTCTTCCGACAACGAGGCAGAGAGGGGCTCCAGGTTTGATCCCGAAAAGACCGTAGGCAAGGTAAGTTATTTGTGGCACGGACGCCTCGCTTCTGACCATTCTTCCTGCACAATAGATGTACCGTAACAGGCGCGTAGTACTAGTCTCTTCTCCACAACTGCGACGTCTCATGTCCATCTTACCCGAAGGTACTCCAACGACACATATATCTTTAATGCCCTGAAATCGTCGGTGATAAGCACGGCTTAACCATGGCTAAGATCGCTTTACGCTGGATTTCGCACCACAGTCTGTTACGTAGGGAGCACGGCGATGCCGTCTTGATCGGTGCCTCAAGCGTGAAACATATCCAGCAGGTAAGCGTGGCTGATAGCGTCTCGCGGCGCGATTTGCTAACATTCGGCGTAGAATGACCTCGACAAAGGCCCTCTTCGTAAGTCACCCCGTAGCTGCTAATGGTTTGTGAAACATCGGACTAATAATACTTTGGTGATAGCTGAGGAAGTTATCGAAGTCGTGGACGAAGCCTGGGCATCGGTGAAAGGGCTCTGCACCTCTACCACCGCTAGGCACTCAGAAATGTATGACCTTACTGTGGCATTAGTCCGCAAAGTGGATTATAATTGACATGGTTGGAGAAACGTTTGTCTGAACCTGGAATAATTGTGACTGTGCCATCACCGGACTTCAACATGATATCGTACAGAAGGGATTGTATCATCGCCTCAGGACCTCAAGCCCATTTCTTGATGTCGTCGTTAGTGGGACCAGTAGGATCATCGGAACCAGCAAGGTTGCATTGATGGAAGACGCGCACTTGCTCTTCACTGAGGCTCCCTGCAATACAATGGAGTAGACCGCGATTATGAAAGATGATAAGATCTTTCTCTGACCTAGTAGTCAATGTCAGTGGGTATAACCATTGTCAAAGCCGAAGCCTTACCAGTCATGGGGATACACGAACTATCCGTGATGTCAGAGTGATCTCGTTCCTTGGATACGAAGTTTCATACCTCGGGAGCGATAGCAGGCCGCTGCATCTCGTAAAGTAAGGCTCGCACTTCCCTTAAGTCGGTTATGTGTGCTCCTTCTGGAAAGAGTGCACCATCTTTCTCAATGTCGGCAGCCAGAGGGTCAATGTAGACCTCAGCAGCGCACGTAGGATGCACCTGGAAATGAAGATCTCCGGTAACAAGATTTTTCCAGAGCTACGGATGTATGTTAGGGGAAATGGCGGAATGGGTCTGGCTCTGTGTGATGGATCTTACCATAGGATGTACTTTGATCTTTGACTCATCCCACGGAGGTAACTCGTTATATGGTACCTCCCGTCCTTCAGTCTCCACACTCAGACCGTTATTGACCAACTTGGCCGTGGACATCCACACATAAGGATGAGGAGCGTACTTGACCCTTCCTCGAACCGCTACACTCTTCAGCTCCTGTGGAAGCATATCGAACATCCTCTTTGTAGACACAAATGCTGTGGGCGCCACTGGGACCTGGAGCTCGTCGCCCGTGCCATCGTCATATCTCACGGTCTGATTCGGCCCCTGCGGTACTCTAATAGCATAAAGAGTTGTCACTTTCGGCGGAGACAGTTCATAAAGGGCAGCATCGATATGCCATCGGAAAAACCGCGTGTACCCTTGCGCGACTTCTTCCTCCGAGAGTGTAGTTTTATGGCAAACGGTGTGCGAAGCGTGTTTGAGCTTCACTTCCGATATCCCTTCATGATCGTACACAGTGCCATTACCAATAAGCTGGACTTGCGGTACAGCTGGTATCGATTTGAGATAGGCATGGAGGATCGACGTCTTTGCTTGATCTACTTTCTTGTTACCGTGGCCATAATTCTCGGAAGCGGGGTCGAAACACTGATCGCAAGGATCAATAGCATATTGTGCAGCTTACTGCAATCAGAACTACCTTTGTCAACGTGTATTGTTGTGCGGGCGTGAGGTTGCAGTTGCGGAATAGAAGCAGCCCGTGCTTCGAGCACAAAGGTTCCGAAATTGCTTTGCATGCGATATGTACCATTGGAACCTCACCTTATACAGGAGGTCTGACACAAGTTTGAATTCCTCCTCGTTCAATTCATTGGGGTTGATGCCTCGAATTTCTCTGCCGAAATCCGGGCAGCTGGAAGGATCTGCAGAGGTAGGGGCCGGTAAGGAGATAATCTCGACAGCCATGGTGCGAGGGTAAGTGTCGTTTAGACGGTATTCCACACTTATGATTCGTGGGGTCGGAATGTTCCTTAGATGAAGTGCTTGACTGAAGTTTAATGAATGGACAGGTGTAAGCTTGAAGGACTTGCAATTGGATGCGGAAGAGTCCGATGATGGCTGTAGTCCGGCTGTTTAATTATCTAAGCAATACCCACAGTCCGCGCGCGAAACGAGGCAACCACGGTCGTCCACAAGTTCAAGTTGTTCTAAGCGTCCGAGGGCTGGCCAGCATACTTTCGCTTCATCGCAGGTAACGTTGACGATGTCAGGAGACAACATGCAGGACGACTGGGGGACTGCTCGCAAGAACAGGTTGCCGTCTTTCACCGAGGTACTCTCGAGAAGAACGAGGCCGCCTGTGGATCTGTTCATGTTTTAGTGAGTGGTCTGCTGCGTTATCGGGTATATTGCATGAGAGTTAGCGAGGGCACAATGATACGCGACGGCAACTCATGTGATGCCCCATGTGCAATTGCGCATTCGATCGCACCATCTCGCATGAACTGACTTGTCTTCCAGTTTATTCTTACAACGGGAGAGCGCCGAAGATATCCTGGATTTTTGGCTCGACGTTCAACAACATGAAAATCTTTGCAGAGCTTACTTCAAGGACGTCCGCAAGTCAGGACGCACCATACGGGATGATTGGCCGCAATACTGGGACTATGCACGGCGACGAGGTTCCATCTATGGCACCGTCGTCGGACTCAACCCGTCTAGTGCTGCTGCCATGCAGACAAAACGGAGCACCGCAAGCACCGGGGAGGTGCTCACGCAGCAGGAGAAGGACAATCTAGCAGGGCTGGGAGAGAGGGATGCAACAAGTCCCCGACCGATTACCCCCCAGGATCCGTTTGATGCGCCTCGCTCCAACACCCCCTTCTCCCTCAGCGGTCGCACACCAACGCTTTTCAACAAACGAGCATCGCGTGCTCCGACCATTATTCCTCGCTCGCAGGCAGTGTCTCGTCAGGACCTCATTCGTTCCGCCGAGCACATTTTTTACAAGTACCTCAGCCCCGCTAACAACACCATCGACGGCGAGTCGCACGAAATCTACCTGCCACCATCCTTGCGCATCCATTCCTTTCCGCTGAGCAGCGAGCGTGAGCCCCGCAGTGACCAGGAACACGCGCTCATGGCCCAAATCCCGGATATGTTCCATGCTCAGAAGGAGTATTGCTTCCGAGCGATGGAACAGGACGCTTTCCCCCGCTTCCTCAGGGCAAAAGCGTTCGGCAACCTGACGCCTGTCAGCGCCCTGGTGCGGTTAATTGCTGGGCTGATCATCCTGTGGATTGGCCTCGCGACTGGATTCTCTTTGATCTTCCTTGATGTACACCCCAAGACCAAGCGATTCTTCGTGAGTGCTCCCTCAGTGCACGGACAGCCTGTTGTTGACTAACCTGATTTACAGCTCTTCATTCCCTTCACTCTCGCCATTCTCTTCCTTATCTCGCATCAGTATGAACTCGACCCCATCCTCATACTTTTCAACCAATCCGAGTCGACTCCCTTCCGTACATTATCCATCAAGGAACCGTACGTCAAGAAGCTCCTCATAGGTCGCGCCCTCTGGGTCTCCACGCTTGTCGCCGCAGGGACCGTGGCCTTGACGCTCATCTTCTGGGCCGTCCCAGGTAAACGCCTATGACATGTGGGCGCCTACTTGTAGCTCTGCACCTCTCTCGGTGTTCGGACATCTACGCAAGCGTGATCGTAGGTTCTTTCTAGATTCGACATTCCGCGAAGTGAACAGCTTCTGTATGACCCAGTTCGTCTCCCGTTGTCATCCCGCTGCATCCGTATGAATGTTTTCACTTAATTATTCTTTCGATGGCCAGCATCAGTAGTATTTTATACCCTGACATTCTCCTCGTTGCCCTCGCAGTGACTTTGACTGTGCACCCTATGTTGTTTATTATAGTACCGGTCTCGTTGCCTCTACATTCATCACCTGCCGCTCCTTACCTACCTAGATCTTGACCCCCTTTCCCCGTAATGTCTCTCGCGTTATTCATATGTGGATCGTCATACTCTTATGTACCATGCATATCGCATGCCGATGACCTTAGGAAGTTCGCGTCCTTTACTAGGTTGTACGATTCTACTTCACTTTTGGTTTACGTGCTTGACGACCACCTTGATGTTTTAGCTTGTTCTCTGTCTGGGATTCGTTTTTGGGATTAGATTCTTCGTATACCTGATGTGGGACACTTCGGTATTCAGGGTTTTACATCTTACTATATGCCGCATTCTTATTACGGCGAGCGTCCGGTAAGTATTCAGCATAACCATGCCATCATAACAGCTTTCAACTCCTCTGTCGAGTTTGTCGATTTATCTGTCACCCGTGTTTGGATATGGTTCCACGGCATCGTTGATATCTGATTAGACGCTCGGTCAAGAAGGTGCTCGATAACCAGTCAGAGGTCGATCCTGTTCTATTACTTATATCTTCGACAGTTGCGGGCCCTTGCGATTCTCCAAGCCCGTCTGCTATCCGACTCGTCCGACGACTTAATGTATACCTTGGCCTGCCTCAATATTTTTACTTAATTATAAAGAATCCCATATTGCGAGCTCTCTCCGCGCTTGATCAATGATTGTTCAAATTGTGTTCAAACGACTCTGCGGTTTGAAGTATAATGTCGAGTCCCTCTCGGTGCCTGTGAGCCGTTTTTTTTCCGAGGTGGCATGTAGTGATATTTGATGACTTTGATACTTCAAGTTCTCGTCGGCCGCATTGGGGTTGAACCGAGCAGGAAATTATTTCGATAGAGCCCTATGTTTAATGGTGATCGTCTCAATCTCGTGTAAATGCAGCTGCAACTTGGGCTGGCTTGAGTAAGTACTGCACCTAGTCTCGACTTCAATCAATACAAAGGCTTTGATTAGTTCGGTATTAATCCTAACCATAGGGTTGACTCGTTTTATTCAAATCATCTCAAAAGATAAGAAACAGCTATGGGTATTTTTTCCCGTCTATTCCTCGCCCTCGAGGATAAATTGTTCAAATGTTACATTTAACTCCCTAGGCTCCGATCCACCTTCAGTGGGCCGTGCAGCGTATGTCCCTACCATGACCTCCGTATGTTCACCTGAATACACCCAAGTCACCTCTCGCATCGCGCTCCTCTTACCGTCTCCGTCGACCATATACACCCAAAGGCTCTCACCCTGCTTTTCCATCTCGACTGTTACTTGCCCCCTCTCCGGATCCTGGAGGCTGACTAAGCTCCAGTCGGAGTACCTGTCCGTCACGACCGTGCCGACTTTCGCGACACCATCGACATATTCTATGCCTGCTTTGATCCAGCGCTGGGGTTGTCCGGGCAGTATAAATACCAGCCCACCCTGATCGTAGAGACGCGTCCCTGGCACCTTGACGGTGACTCGCACTCTCTTAAACTTTGACAGGGGCTCCTTCACGAAGAGAATGGGAGCGGTGAAGACATCCTTAGTAGGAATGCGCCAGAGATCAGTGTTCGGTAGTGCAGTGATAGTGAAGTTATGAGCGCTTTCGGGGATGCTGAAGTCTCCGTTGAGGACTGAGAAACGATGACCCATTCTGTGAAGATTGATACGACTGCAAGACTGTGGGGTTGAGAATGCGACTGACTTCCGCGAAAATGTTATATACAGATGTACTGGCAGATATTGAAATATCCGGACACCAGAGCACATGGTTTGCTGTTCCGAGATTTGTCCGACCGGACAGGACAGTATCATGTGCTACAATCTTAAGTCTGCTCAGGAGAAGACTCATCCGGACCTAGGACCACATCAGTACGCAATGGTATGAACGAGATGGCGGTCAAATACTCACTGGAGACATACGGCATAGATCGCTCGAGCTTGAGCGAAGCCGTGATCATAGTAGACATACTACGACGGATGTTTGACTCTTCGAGGTGAAGTGGCACGGTCGAGCCAATTCGTATCATCCCCTGAATTCTCCTAAGCACTCTTGCCGCCACAGTCCAGCATGTCTATCCTATATCAGTATCCGCCTCAGTGGAATATCACTTGTCGATACTCACCCCCAGAATAGGATCCAGAAAATGAAAGTCGGAATCATCGAAGGTGCCGGTGACTTGGACGATCTCCAAGGCGGCAGTAATTGATTTACCGCAGTAAGTGGAATTGGTGCTTGCGAGCAACTCGTATAGTTCTGCCGCTGCTGCGTGCACCACGGCGAGGGAAAGTTTCACAGCAAGCACGCGCTCCCGGTTTCCACCCAGAACCGAAAGTTTGAGGAGAATGGGAGTGAGGATAGCGATGTGGTTGCTTATTCGCTGAACCAGATCGAAGTACCATTCGTAGCAATGTGTTGGAAATGTTGGTTCAACTTCGATAAGGTCACCGTGAGATAATCAGAACAAGCCAAAGGAAAGTTTGAATAAACATAACTAACACATACCGCCGTCACCAGTGCTCTCCCGCCAGACGGAAGTCAGATGGTTCGCCTCATGAAGATGGAAAACGCTCTTCGCCCGTAATATAATCAGATCCAGATTGGAGAAATCTGAGGGTTGGAACTTTTACAATTCGGAGCCAGTCAAACTGATGGCGGCTTCGCGGGAAAGCATGGGGTACACGTACTCGCAGGCTTTGAAATTGAGCATAGAGATCCGCTCCCACTACGGATGGAAGGTTCATCAGCATCATACTTACGGTGTCTTGATACAGGAGCTGCGACAGAATCGCGTTCATTTCTTGTGAAGTATACAGCTCATGCTGCAGGGCCGTGTCAACCAACAACACATAACACCGCCAGAGCACCTACCCCATTCCCGCGAACATTCGGAGGTGAGTCTGAACTGAGCCGCAAGTCATGTTCAGAGACTACGGAGGCAGCCTTTGTCAAGTGCTCCCGCCCTTTGACCATATTGACTTTGGAGAAGTAATACGTCGACATAAGAGAGTGGGATAAGACGGTCGTCAAAGGATCGCATGCATTATTCGGCGCCGAGTCCAGCAGAGCGTGGACCTGTGTGAGCTGTTCGGTCTCTTCAGCGAGGCCGAATTTGAGGTTGACTTCCTGCCATAGTAACGAGCCCCACAGTTGCGCTACACAAACAAGGATGGGCGGGACGGCCGCTGGTGACGTGACGAGCGCAGAAGAACTGGCTTCCCCGAGACTAAGCATGAATGCACGCGTGTCAGATATGCAGCAGCCGAGCTGTAGTTCATGAGACAAGAATAGATCGCGACTAGAGATCGTGAATGGTAGCAGTGGTTTAATCCTAGGCGAGGAGATTGGAAACGTACAATAAACGTAGACCGTCAGGGCTTGAGAGGTGCATCGGATCCACAGTATCCGGAGTCACCAAGCTACTGGCTTCAAGTGAGAACGGAGCGACATTGGCATGTGCCAAGTTGAAGGCTGGGGCATTCCTTCTGAGACCAGAACTAGGTGGTGCTGATGAAGTTCCCGAGTGGTTATAATCCGAAAATGAAGGCACTGGGTAGTCGAGTATAGAGACGGCACCAATTACCGATGTCTCAGATGCTGTTGGATGAGTACTTGATGATTCTGCACGTTCCTGACTTTGGTGGGTACCGGAAGTAGTTGGATCTTCATATTCCCACAGCCGGTCTTCCAATTCGCGGTTTCGTTGCAGAAGAGTACGAGTGAGACTGCCACGACTGCCATCACTATATTCACATTCGTCTTCTTTGCCTGCAACCTGACAAGTCGTACAGAACGGTCTCAAAGCGTCACATTTCTAGTTGATTTCCTTTAGCTCAGCGGTCCAGTGAAACGGTCACGTCGACGTGGATTCTACGGACCTTCTTCTTGCGCCTGAGCAAAGCTTAAGTCAAGAAAGACTTGGTAGCCTGTACAAAGCTCCTTACCGGCAAGGACCACATGCCGCACCCTTCTGAACCGGAGCTATCTTGGGTCCGTCAAAGGAATAACTGACATAACTGCATTCTGTCGGTCTTCGAGCCTTCGCGCATGGTCCGCACGTAGGCTCAACACCATCACATCTCTGTAATCAAAGAATCATTCTCGTTCGTCCACGCACGCATTGAATGCGTGTGCATAACTAACCACTTTCTTATTCCTACCACGCAACGGTGGAAAACAAATTCTGGCCTCAACGAGCATTCGTGGCAAATATACAGGCTATTTACCTGCAGTTGGAACACGTCTTCGCCATGGAACGCCGTAACAGGCGACGAATCAACCCCGAAGATATGAGCGCCCGTAACCCCATTTGGCACTAGTCCTATCATGATATAATTAGTAACTTCATTTAGGACTGCTTCTAAGACGAATAACTGGCTGTGCTGCAGTAAATCTCAGAATCGAGGGCCCGGGTTAACACAACACTGGTATTTAATGGAGGCTCGAAGCAGCGAAACGTGGGCTACGATCGAGCGCCCCAGCGATTACTAGAGATGCAACTGATGAGTGGTTTGATGGATATCCTACCACTGATATATGGGAATATTGATAGTTCATGGTATATGGCTTGACCAAGCCAAGTCTACCATTTATCCATTAATACACTATCGGTCCCGCAGGGATTCATCGGGAGACGGGTGCCACAAAGACAACGTTGCGACCCTCAATTCATGTCGCTCATAGGTAGTACCCTCTGATACTTGGGTGGTGCATATTACCACCCACATACAGCACTCCGGGGGAGCACGCATGCTACAGCGATCAGAAGACTGCAAACGCGCATACATACCGTCGAAGCTGACATTGGTGGTGGCTAACAGGCGAGGCTTGCATGAATGTTCAGATAGAGTGTAACTGACAACGTCGGGTAGCTCGTTAGCCTTATAGCGATCTCGGTCGCATTGAATACGTCGTTTGATTCCGTAATGCAACATGTATCTGGATTCATAAGTCGCGCAATCGCCGGTGGAAGATTTTGCTTACATTTTGACAGTCTCTCTAGGACGTGTCCGTCGTCCCCAGGGCACAGATGGTCGCGTTTAGGTACTCGTAAGAACGCGGCCATGGCCCCTATTGTGGCAGACCACGGCCCTAGCCAGATATCACGTGCTTGACCGGACCGTTGTGATAAGACTGATGCTATATTTGATATTCTATACTGGGATCAAGCATGCCTGTACGGGCTAAAGATGCGACAGAAAACAACGTTGCAATCGTGCCTTTCATCTTCCTTAATGACTTGCACGACTTAATGCTTTTGTACACCGACGCATATAAAGCCCACTGGCAAAGATTGGCCTGTCGTACTTGAAGTAGGGCCTATTACTGTCCTTCTGACTCCCTGGACTTACGAGATCCTGGGGATCCCCCAGTTCTGCTTCCCCGGCTTCATTAAGCGGACCCAAGGCAATTCATTCTTTGTCCAAGATGTCGGCGTCAGCAACCCATGGTTCCGCTGAATTAACCGTTGCGGAGCCCGTGGTCAATCCTTTGCAGCTCGCGCTGTACACGGACGTCGCCCTTCTCTGCGGAGTTGCGATATTCGTTCTTTTCACAATCCCCCGATTCGTCGCTCGTTTCTCCAAAGGCCGTGAGTGGGGTCAGGGTGCTCTCCTTCATTCGACAGACGTCGCCCCTCCGAGAAGATCCCCGAAACGCCGTCCTACTCTAAACCAGCAGTCATCGTTGCAACTTGGATCAGAGGACTCGCATACGCTGAACTCGCATAGCCATTTGGTAAGGCGTGCGAGTGAAAAAGCAAAGGGCCGAGTGCATTACTCTTTCCCGCCTCACGTGCCTTCGTGGTCTACCCTTGCTTTGCCGCTGGCCAAGATCCTGAACTGCTCTGTTTCGCCGGAATTGTCACTTGGGCAAGCTATATTGATGCTGTCGTACTTTGGAGGGTTACTCTTCGTCTCCCTATACGAATCTAGTCTTTTCACGGATCCAATCCGGACTGGCTTCGTTGCAATGTCCCAAATTCCCGTAGTGGTGGCATTAGCTACTAAGTTCAATCTGATCGGGATGGTAACGGACGTGGCATACCAGCATGCAAGTTTTGCCTTACGCTATTCATTCATGAATCAACTCTAACCTTCTCCGCAGCTAAATTATTTACACAGGTTCGCAGGTCTACTTCTTGCCATCGCAGCGAACATCCACACATTGGGCTATGGTAAGCCAGTTTCCCATGCACATACCTCCCAGGAATGTAACAGATGCCATCGCAGTCTATCAGTGGTGTCTGGATGGAACGTTTATGAAATCTATCAAGCGCCCTGAAACAAGATGGGGCTTTGTAGCCACATTAGCCGCAGACATACTGGTGTTTATGTCTACGGAGACGTGGCGTCTCAAGGCGTACAACGTATTTTTCGCATCACACGTCGTCGCCGTAGCGATCTTGCTTCTGGCGGTTCGTTTACCGCATTGCATTCACTGTGAGCGTGTCCCAGTATTGACGTTGCTTATTCGTAGACATGCTACCACATGCCCTCAACGATTCCGTACGTTCTTGCTGCAGTCGCCTTCTACGGCCTTGACCTGCTCGTGCGCCTAATCAAGACTCGTATCTGCATTGCACGCATTCGGCCTATCCCGGAGCTCGCTTTTACACGCGTGGAGGTACCACGTCTCAACGCAGGGTGGCGCGCAGGGCAGCACGTACGACTGCGCGTGCTTTCATCGTGGATGGGGTGGTGGGCCTGGACGGAAGTGCATCCGTTCACGATCGCGAGCGTGAGCAAAGGCCCTGAGGGCATGGTGCTCATGTGCAAGAAGGCTGGAGATTGGACGTCGAGACTGTATGAGATGGCGAAGCTGTCCGAATATGGTGATGATGCCTATGGCCGCGATGTCAGAATATGGCTCGAAGGACCATATGGTATGAACTCACGGTTTACATGCTATCCACGTTCCATGATTAACTTTTCTGGACAGGTGGTCCCGGCCATAGCGTATTTGCCAGCTACTCAGGTGCATTGTTTATTGCCGGCGGAAGTGGCATCACCTTCGCCCTGTCTGCCGTCCAAGATCTCATTCTGCAGGATATGGATGGAACAAGTCGCGTCAAGGTCATTGAACTGGCGTGGGCTGTCCAAGATCCAGGTAGGAATGCTTCCGTTTAATCACCTGCTGAGTACTCACCTCCCTATCTCAGCCGCGCTGGTGCCACTCATTCCCCTATTCACATCGCTCCTTCAACAGAGCAACTTGACCAGTCTTCGTATACAAGTCTTCTACACTAGGGCAACCATGATGGACGTCTCCAAAATATTCCTGCCGCCGGGGCTGACACTCCTTCCCGGTCGGCCTAGAGTTCCGAAACTGCTCGATGCAATCTTGGACTGCACGATGTCCGTCACATTTGGTAACAAGAACAAGACTACTCTTTCGGGAATCCTTGTCGGAGTCTGTGGCCCGGCCGGACTAGGGAAGGATGCACGCAAGGCAGTGGACACTGTCGACCCCCGCAGACGCAAGGCCGTCCGGGGTGTGGAGTTGCACCAAGAGTGAGCAATTTTAAAACCCGTGCATTTATTACACAGTTCGATTCTGATCAATTCGGACAGGTCGTTTGGTTGGTGATAGATGCTTGTTGTCTGGGACACGCATGATCATGATTGCCGGCCTCCTGTAGCGAGTGTAATGGTTGTATTATCTGGATCATGTATCTTTATTGGTATCACTGTATTATGGGGAGTACTTGGGTTCTTTATATTGGCCGCTTGAGTCATTGACGCTGTGTCGGTCGAGCTCAGTCAGTGCGACCCAACACCAATAATTATTGACTCTGCATCGTACTTTGATACTGCATCACGAGTTAACGGAGGCATACTTGGTGGTGAGCAGTGTTATCACTGATGACAAGCGTTCTCGTCACGGAAAATCTGACACATTTTCTCTAGATTGGATACATCCAGGCTTAACCTGCTACATAGAATCGCAGCCAAAGATCTTGTCACCGGCACCTGTGATTGTATACACTTCGAAAGGGATCTGAGTCTTTCCTCAAGCAAGGAAACGATGCTACTGACTTATCATACCGAGCTCATTGGGCAAACGTTGCTCTCAACGGAACTTGAGGGCCTTTCTCTTCCCGTCCCTCAACAAGAGGCACAGCACTGACTGACGTCCAGGGGAGAACTTTAGCACCAACATCGTCGAACACGAAATTGCTGATCAGTGTGAAGAGGAGGCTCTGGGGGAATTTAACGGCAACGATCACTATTCTTACGAAGGGCATGACTGACCTTAAGCTCTATCAGAGCTTCGCCAAGTATATGATAAGCCTCATCGCGGAAAGTACAACCTCTTCAAGTCCAGCGCCACTTACCTAACCTATATCCGATGCACTGTCGCGGTCCTGCATTGAAACTGAGAAGATTGCTCCATCCGATCTGTAGCTTCTCCTTGAGCGGTAATCCGCCAGGTTCAATGCACCGCTCCGGCACAAAAGCATCCGGGTCTTTCCAGATTCCGTGCAGTCTTTGGATGGATGCGTGGGGAGTATGGATGAGCTAGCGTTCGTGACATATGAGTACAAGTGCATGGTGACTGTACATGTTCGCACCTGTCAATCAAATGTCACCTAAACACAGTATCCGCGGAATCGCTTGTGTTGTTCGCCTTCTGCCCAAATGATACCTCGCCCGACTATGAGTTCGACCATGTGTCGGGCGGGTGGAGCTTTCACTGCAAAATATGATCAGCATCCTTGTGAGATCCACTCGGCGCTCTACAAACCGTGTGTGTAGACTTTCGTCGTCAACATATGATTGATTGCCACGCGATCGGAGACGACAAGCTGCGACGAAATTCGTCAGATATGATGTATTTCTCCGAGGGGGGGATCAAAGACATACTATGTCCGGGTGCTGAGTCGTCTCAATCTCCTTCAGTATCCTTGCTTTTGCGTGACTGCAGACACGTACAAATAGCGCACCCCTGATGCGATATACAGGACCATATTCCTTGAACCATTGACTGAACCTGAGGCCTAAAGAAGTCCGGAAGATATTCAGTTCATGTCCCCACAAGAAGGAGGCTCCTGACTTTATGCAGAAGTAATCATTGTGACATCCAAATTCATGTAACATAACACTCACAAGGATCGGGAAAAACTTAGTGTTATACTTCTGAGCTTGACGTCTGAAGACAACATAAGCTATGAAGGACAGCAAGAGTGACCATACGAAGCTGCTGCTGGAAATATTAACAATAGAGTGCATGGAAATCAATCTTTGGGTAAGTGACAAACATTCGTTGAGAAATCGTGGACCATGGGTATATATGCTGTCAGATATACTTAGTTAGAACTTGGGAAGGTTGATGACCACGATCGGGGGCGGGCGGCATGAGGTACAATACGTGAATCTCAGGCAGTCTTGCCTTACGTATCCATGCCCTTGAGCCCAGTGCTACATGAACCATGTGCTCTCGCCTGTACTTGGTTAACCAACGGTGAGCAATTCAATGTTCGAGTACAGGATTAGAGTATCAATGTTGCAAAATGCAACGTGGATTTTAATGAATCAGCGTCACCCTCAGGGGCATTTGAGTGCCTTTATGCTCTTCTCCAGCCACAGTAGGAACAAGAACAGCAACCACTCGCTTCCTCACCTCAGCGGGAGTAGGCTGAAACGCGAAATGGCTAATCAGCGAGAATAAAATACTCTGAAGGACACTTCAGTCACTTGTCCGGTGTTCGGAACGGGAATGCGACTTGCCTTGGCCTCCAACAATGCTGTGGTGGTATGATTGATTAGTGTGTTTTCATACCAAATAGAGAAAAGGACATACCCAATCGGTACCCAAGACACTGCCGCGGGCCCGCATTAAAGCTAAGTAGGTTACTCCATCCAATTTGCAGATTTTCCTTCGGCGCGAGTCCTCCAGGCTCTAGCCACCGCTCAGGCATGAATGTCTCGCCATCTTTCCACAACCCTTCGAGTGTCTGGATGGACATGTGTGGCATATAGACGATCTGTGCCCCATAGTGTGGCTAAGCATAGCAAACTTGTGGAATATGACCAGACGCACTTGTCCCGCTGGCAAATGTAACTCCCGTATGACTTCCCCTGACGGCATGCGAACAGGAGTCCCAAGAGGTAGCACGTCATCCTCAGTTGTGATTCGCGCATTGTGCACTGCGGCCGGATACATTCGGATGCTGTAGCAAAGGTTTAACATGCATATGGTAAGCTAGTACTTAGGAAAGATAAGCAGATATGCATACCCCTCTTTGACCACGGCGTCTAGATACGGAAGACGATCCGGATTCATGAGGTCATCGTAACTTGGTTCACGCCCGAAAGCGAGTAACTCATCGCGCAACTTCTGTTGGCGTTCAGGGCTGCGGGCAAGCTCGTAGAGGAGGAAGTCCAGTGTTCCAGCTGTGGTCGAATATCCCGCCATACTATCGAGCAGTGAGAGGAGTCATGTCTATGTATCGTGTTATTCGTGACAGTGGGTGCACTTACACAAGCGACGCAAGCTGATGATATCTGGGAGTGAGTCGAACGAATCGTTATACACCCATCAAAGACTTACGTTGTCAATTGTCTCCTGCGTAGTCATCCTTCCCTCTCCAGATGCACGCACTACCAAACCTGATCAGCACGACCACGATAGATGTCTTAATTCGAACTACACACTCATTAAGCCGAGAAAATTGAAACTCGGCCCTTTATTCCCTGATGATGCTGTGTCCCATTGGGCATTATCGATGAGTTTCCGAGCCAGTTTGTCGCATATTTTCTTAATTTTACTCTGCGCCTCCAGTGCTTCAAGAGGTAGAGAAAGAAGAAACGGGAATGCTCGTAGCACCACCTCGGCCTATAGGGTTGAAGTCGTGAATGCGGGTTATATCAAGTCCCAAACATGCGCATCTTACGAAGAATGTCATTTCTGATAAACCAGCTTTGACCATGTCTGCCCAGGCACCAATGATTTCCTTCGCTTCATCAGATTCACCTAGTCCAAAGTCATATCCGAATCCCTGTCCTCGCAGTCAAGGACAGTGCGATGGCTGAGGTACGAGAACTTACGACGAAGCCAATAATATCAAGGCTGATATCCAATCGAAAATATCCTGTATTAGATAAGAGTCGTGAGGGGATAAACCAGTACCTACGTAGCCGAAGAGGTCCAGTGGACCATGTTGATAACTGCGTCTCCATTATTGTCCTGAAGGTACTGCGATAGGCGAGTGACCAGCTACGGGTAGATGTGTTACTCAGTGATGGCAGTGAAGATATGAACAGAGAGAATACTCACTCTCGCAGATACGTTCAAGACATCAGGTGTCATCTGCTTGGTACTCGCAGCACTGGACATGGCAATATGGGCGCTCATGCCAAAACATAGAGTAAAGTCCTTACTCACCTGAAAACGGTGTCCATTAGTCGACGGAATCGCTTGTGCTGTTCCCCTTCAGCCCATATAATGCCATGCCCGACCAGTCTCTCGATGATAGGCCGAGCAGGCGGTGCTTTCTCTATTAATGATAAATTAAGTAGGTATGCAATGAACGACTCTTCAAAGACGCGTACCGTACGTGTACACCTTCGTTGTCAACATGTGGTTAATTGCAATACGATCTGAGATGACAAGCTACAAATGCAATCAGGGAGATGAGACACCATGTCTCAAGAGTGCTGTCGGGAGCTTACTATGTCCGAGTGCTAGAAATCAGTCCAGTGTCTCATCAGTGCCTTCACTTCTGGGGGCAATAAAGTTTACGCACGAATAACGCACCCTTGAGACGATAGGCGGGGCCACATTCCTTGAACCATCGGGAATGCTTTGATCCTACTGGAGCCTTGAACACGTCGAGCTCGTGTCCCCATAAGAGCCTGGCTCCGCCCTTTGTACGTGATTCAATGTAGATATCTTGGACTTAGAACAGCCAGCACTTACAGGCATCGGTAGACGTCCGACATTATACCTCCGAATACGCAGTCGCACAACGACAATATATACCAAAGTGCACAGAAGGAACAACCATACTAAATTGCCAGAGGAAAGGTTAGAGAGCAACTGCATGAGTACGGATTCTGTAGCGAGAAAGCGAATGAGCGGCTTGTTCTTATCCTGCCAGGTAGTAGATTTGAAAGATATATATATAGTGCGAGACCCAGAGAACGGGAGGTGGAAGTGCCGAAAGAGTGTCCTTACCCGGTCCCAATTTTAGAGTGGAAGTCATTAATCCTTGACAGGGAAATATGAAACTTGCCGTAGTAAGAGCGAGCCAAGTATATGCGCCCATAGGGCCAAGCTTGGTTCCCGCTGTAGTGGAGAGGCTTCACATATATTACTCCGTCGACGGCGATGCATGTGTATACATATACATCCTGGTGGAAAGTATACGAGCGCAGGCGGTGTGCTACATACTCTGGACTGTGTAACTAGATGTCGATGTCGAGATAGCTTTGACTTTCCGATGTCGTGCGTGCCAGTGCAAGTTCAAACATAGCAAGACCAGGTATCAATGTTGTTCCAAGACTTGTCAGACGCCGTAATAAGAGAAAAAATCCTCGCTAGGACATGCAGCACCGCATATATATGCATCATCGTTGTGCGTTCAACGAAACTAGGCTATGAAGTACGCAGCATTAGTGGACTCGGAGTGGGTGTCCGGATTAGAGAGGGTCTGCTATCCGGACGATGCCAGTGACTTACGTCAAGGTTCGGCAATCGCCCAGTCTAGTCTATCGCGTGTCAGTTCGTTCATTATTTCCGTCTCCAACCTCGAACCTCCTCGCGTTTTGTCCAACATGTTGTCTCTATTCTCGCGTACAGCGGCGTCGAGGGCGCCGTCAATGTTCGTGCTTCCAGCATTCAGGAATGCGACGCGTCGCACGCTGTTGACAACCGCGGTTCGCTTTGAGCCTGCGAGTAAAACAAAAACTAAGGCGACAACAACTAAGAAGGCCCCGGCCAAGAAAACTCCCGCTAAATCTGCGACAAAGGCCATTGCGAAGAAGAGCCCCAAGGCAGCAGCACCGAAGAAGGAAAAGGTGAAGAAAGCGAAGAAGCCAAAGCCCGAAAAACGTATGTGTACGCCCACTCTTCAACATATTGCGACTGGTTTCGCCCCTTCAACTTTAGCAATCTAATCCTTTGTGCAGCTGCACCCCTTACCAAG
This sequence comes from Neolentinus lepideus HHB14362 ss-1, assembly GCA_001632425.1. Lineage (NCBI taxonomy): Eukaryota > Fungi > Basidiomycota > Agaricomycetes > Gloeophyllales > Gloeophyllaceae > Neolentinus > Neolentinus lepideus. The sequence goes on from KV425601.1 coordinate 197,866, forward strand.
GCTGACCTGCCTCCCAAGCGGCCTCCGCCTGCCTACATAATTTTCTACCAGAGGTATATGCGAGGCCTCCCGCAAATTCCTCGAGGACGGGACGAAATCACGCAGTGTGCCAAGGACGCAGGTGGGGCGTGGAAACAGATGACTGAGCTGGAGAAACAGGTGACTGCGCTATCACTTGACTAGTAGATGAGAAGACACTTATTAGTATTCGTCGTGTGCAGCCTTTCTTCGAGGAGTCCAAGGCTGCGTTTGCGCAATATAGTAAGGACCGCTCGGAATACGTTGCAAACGTCGACAGTTCAGTGCTGAAGCGTGTCAATGCGCGGCGCATCAAGCTGGGCAAGCCTCGAGTGCGGTCCTCCGCGGGTGCGGCTCGTATCGGTCCTTTTACCCTGTGAGCACGCTTTGCTGGATTTTCCGCATGTAGCTGATATGGTTGCGTCTGCTAGATTTTTGAAGGAAAATGCCCTGTCTGTCAGAGAAAGCTTCGCCGGACAAGGTTTGTCGAGCAAGGAGCTGATCTCGGCAACGGGCAAGGAAGCGAGTGTGCGTTGGAAGGCCCTCTCAGAGACCGAGCAGGAGGTTCGTACGCGTAATACAATCTGGTAGATGACGTTGGCTGACGGTATCTTGTCCTTCACAGGATTATCGGAAGCGGGCGGCAGAGTTGAGGGCTGCTGCCAATGCTGCGGCATAATGGACTTAGTATTGTCTAAGTTCTCAAGCCTTCTTAATGAATTGATCTCCTTATGGTTCCCGTTTTCCGCGGTCTGCCTAGCTATATCTTAACCTAATTCTGAGTCTGCCGCGCCCGCACTGGTATATAATCTGTTGGCTGCGTGATATAGTGCACCAATGGTGGCCTGTCTCAACTTGTTATTGGGTCCTTTTGTCGTGTAGTTGACGTTCGAATCCCCGCTTCCTCTGAGGTGATTTTGCGAATATTAAACTTATCGTGTAAAGAGTATAAGCAAATCTGCACAATAAGATAAATCGTACACGCCTAACGACGAGCAAGAATCAACATGATTTGCGACAGCTGGAAACGCGTACCTTCTATACTCTTCCCTCACGAGGACGCTCCTGCTGGCGTCCCCGGCGTTGTATCGCTTCCATCTGGAGTGCCGTTGACCTCGCCGAGTACATCCTCCATCTCCATCTCATCGTCATCTTCGCTAGTCGGCTCCTTCCCACCGTTTGTCTCATCGCCCTGACTAGTAGTCGGCTCACCCCAATCAATCTCGTCCGGCTCCTCCTGGTCCACTGCGACACGCGCTTTCCAGTCGTACTTTTCCCGTAACATGTTGACGGCCCTTACAGCTCTCTCGATGCGCTGATCGTGTTCCACCCTGATTTGCTTACACTCCGCCAGGACTGCGTTGTAATCTGTCTTTTGGGGCTGCCCCTGAGGAGTGAGAACACCGACAGACCCCTTTGTAGACATGTGCTCCGAGAGCCGGCGCACAGTCTCATTCTCCTGGCGGAGCACATCGGTGGTCTGCTGGTTACGCAAGAGCGGGATGAGTTCGTTGTCGAGCTGTGCATCTGTAAGCGGTTTGGATGGGTGCAATGCAATTTTCTCGTATGGGTTCTCAGGCCGTGTGGTGTTAACATTTTCTTGCCCCCCTTCTGCCGGAGCACTGACATGTCCGACCAGGGTAGAAGAGAGGTTGTGCGTTTGAGAGAGCAGTATGTTGTATCTAGACAGGATGTCTGGCCAGGCGGGCATGATGTTCTGCCCGCCGGCTTCGAGCGTGCGCTGGAGAGACTGGATGGATTCTATTATTTGTGTCGTGCGGAAGCGGAGGGACTCCAGCTGGCCAGTGGGGAGAGCGCTTGGGTCAAAGGTAAGGGCGGGGAGTGTGGCCGACGCTGGAATAGCGGTATTCAGAGCTGATTGAGGTTGAGACATCTCGGATAGACTTCACGAAGCTAGAGCCACAGTCGAGCCACAGCCGTGACTTGTGGCTGTGAGCCACGAGTGGTGAGCCACCGTCCACGTGGCCCGGTGGATGGACTCACAGATTTCTCATGCGTCGCTTGTCCGACTCGACACCCTGCTTACCACTCTACCAACGGGACTTTCTTGCGAATCCTTCGTAATATCGATCGGAAGGATGTTCATACCACGAGCAGGGATTTCCACGTCTTCATATCCAACAACGAAAACACAGTGTATTGTCAAGCTACTATCAATCACCAGTGGCGGCGTTATCTCTCGAGATGCGAGGCTTGAATGCGAGGCTCGAGTGAACGGCGCCTGAATGGACACCGTAGAAGGGTGGAAGGATCTATGTGCAACCAGTCCTATACGCTACTACTACTTCGTATCCGAAGATGGTACAAGAGCCGAAAATGTGACAGTAACCCCGCTGGCTGCACGATCTGGTAAACAAATTGCTGCTTACTCGTCATCCTTGATTTCCATAGATGGATTGAATTGGGTGACCAGGCGCGGAAAGACAGTCTCTGCATCATTCATATGCGCAATATCATCCATACGGTCTCCTGGGCCGAATACTGTATCGTATTTACTACGGTACGTTGTTTCGTATACGAAATTCTTAACCTCCTGATGTTGTCTATGCATCATTCACATATGACATAGAGCTCTGGCGTGCACACGTTGGGTCTCAGCGATAATCTGAGAAATCCCGCTTTACTAGAATGGGACCGGTGGAGTCCGGTGAGAAAATTGTGAAGTTCTCGCATATGGACGGAGTTGCAAAGTAGGCAGTTGGTAGTAACACCAACGGGCGCTTGGTTTCTACGTCTTACCAGTGCCCTTGAGACGATGGATGCCCCCGTGCTAAGTAGTGGTGGAGGATTATGAAGAAGACAGTGACAAAGATTTAAGTGCGTTTAATTACAACTAGTGGACGCCTCACATATATTTGACGTTTGGGCCGGTCAGAGGAGAGGAACTTTATGAATGTTTGTTTCATAATTTCTCTATATCGGCATGCGGATCAGCGAGTGGCTGCTATCGCGAAGGTTGGTTTGTACCCTTGCCGATGTCTCCATCTGTCGCGAGTAAAGCAGCAAACTCCAGATTCGGGTCGAGTCGAGTCGAGAGCAAGTGGTAACCTACAGTGTTGGTGCGGTTGCCTACTGAACCACTAACACCACTCTCATCCGGAGGATTTGGTCAGGCTCAACTCTTGTTCCTCTCTTGCAGATCATTCCGTCCCATCAGTTCATTGTCAGCAAAGAACTTTTGTCAACTGGTAGCGGACGCCGTCATGACCGAGGATGCTCCTTATTGGCGGACAGGTGCTTTCTCTGACTTGAGCCCGATACTTTGGGCCCGGAGTTGTCTGGTGATCATTTGGTCGAGCTCCGACGCCCTTCGTTCCGAGAACACAGTCTCATCCCGCCCTCCTCCTCAAGTCCGACGATTGGACTCTTCGCCGCTTCGGTTGAGGATAACCGAAACTGTGCAGCAGGTTAAGTTTGACTATGATGTTTACGACAACATATTTGTCCCAACCTGTTCGCCAGTCCACTAGGTATTCCTTTTGCCTGGACAAGATGTTCGTATTCAATCACTGCAGTATCCTGATGTAGTCTAGTGGCACAGATATGCTCAGGCTTACGTCCAGGAACCATCTCGTCATGCTGTTCTCTTCTGTTCTCGATCTTTGACTTGAGCTGTCTCACGCGAAGACCATGAGAGCAGGTGCCGGAGCTTCGCGGAGCCCGCAATCTTCGCTGTTCAAGGACTCTTTGCCTAGTTTGCACAACTTGTCCCTTGAGCTCCTCTGACATTGTGTGGACGCCAGGAGCACTCGAAACGAGGGGTGGCTTGAATGCAACGGTTCCCGCGAGTCCGCGGACCATCAGGCCTTCTAACTCTCATAACTATAAGGCGCGGTGAGGCTATCCAATGTGTATCGTGCCGAAACATCTATGTTCCCCAGATTCTGCGCGAGATTCGGCTAATATTTTTGTGTGCAGTATGCGGCTTAGCTTAGCAGTCATTCGCCAGACGTCGGTTTTTCTCTTGTGCGTGCTACCACGAAAGTCCGATCACTGTCCGTCTCACTCATCGCCTGCACGTGCGTATCTGCTTTGAGACTGTTGCGGTCCACGGCAGGTACAACCTATGATACTGACCAATACCACTCGCCGCAATGACTCACTACCGTCGAATTTGTTCCTTCATCGACACTTCTTCTTAAGCACCCGTGCAAGGAGTAGTGGTACAATCTTCCTTTCTGAAGATATGCTTTCGGGAAGCGACAATGAGGTCTGGATGTTTCCTTTCAGAGTTAATCCAGGATTCTACTCCATGTGGTAGCAAACGAGTACCGAACAGTCCCTCCGCGACAAGGATACTTGAATCATTGTCCGGCTTATGATGGCGTACACGTACCTTCCCTGCAAATCTATGTTTCCCGCTCTCATCATATGCCAGCAGTTTTGGGCAACGATATCCCATCGAGTCACTTGCCGTTGAAACTGAACGGTACTGTGGTACCTGTATCTGTAAGTCATATCTCCGCCCGGCATTCTGGCTAGCCTCCTCTAATTATAAAATACCAGTGGCGCCTGCAATATCTGATGACCTTGGCGGCTGTTTCCCAACACCGTAGGTATATAAGGGGCCTTCTTGTGCCCGTCATGACCCCACGGGAAGTAACACATTATGTCTGCTACTACGAGCCCTGTGGATATCGCGCACCTCACCTCCCTTGTTGATGTTATTTCCTCGGCTCTAAAGGACGTTGCTGCAGAGTATAGCAAGGTTGGATGCCAGATACCCAGTCTAGATGATACTCGACCTGGGCCCTTCGACCTCTCCGAGAACTCCAATCTGCGACTCAACAGAGCAGTGCAGATAGTCGAAGGTGCTTGCGCTCAACTCTGTGCCACTATTGCTCGACCTTCTCACTATATGAGCAATGTACGTTCCTGATAATTTCCTACTGTAGTACTTGTCCTGACTCGTGTTCATAGAAAGCTTACTGTGTAAGAATCGCATTTCCATCGACGTCGGATTACTGACATCTTGGCTAGTTTTACCAACCAGCCTGCCTAGAAGCAGCTTTCAGTGCAGGAATTTCAGATATTCTGTTGGACCACCCCAATGGCATGCATATTACGGAGCTCTCTAAGGCTAGCGGGATTGAATCTGGAAAGCTCGGCAGAGTATTGCGTCTTCTTGCCACGCAGCACTGTTATCGCGAAGGTATGTCGTTAGCATAATATCCAAGTCACTGCCTTCTGAGCGGGACCAGTTGAACCCGACGTGTTCGCCAATAACCGCCTAAGCATGAAGCTGCTAGCGCGAGATCCGATCGGTAACTTCATCGGCCACATGTGAGGTGTCTGTAATAGCATGCGTACTCAAAAACTAACGTGAAGACAGATCCGATGAGTGCATGAAGGGCGGAGCTTACCTATTCAGCACCCTTTCGGATCCCTTAATGGGTCGCTCCTATGAAGTCGTGAAAGCGCCTTTCGTGAAAGCCATGGGCCAGTCGATCTTCGACTGGTACAATGAGGACGTAAGTGACATTAGTCCCCATAGAAAGCCTGGCATATTGTTCAACTTTCCCAGCCTCGAGGAAGGACTGTACATGAGGTAGTGCTTTCTTCCTTTCATCAGATGGTGCTATTTTACATCGGTTGTGCACAGCGGTTCAACCAAGGTATGATCGGGCTAGGCGAATTCAACGGCAGAGGACTCCTGACAAAAGGTGCATCCTATTCTGAGTGCTCCAGATGGCTCTCATATCACTCATTATAATCGGTTAGCTTATCCTTGGGGGACTCTACCGAGAGACACGGTCCTCTGCGATGTAGGCGGCGGCAATGGCCATGCTGCATTGGCTGTTCTGAAGGCATTCCCTCATATGAGGGCTATCGTCCAAGACCAAGAGCACGTCGTGTCGACCGGAAAGGATGTCAGTGATATGCGCAAGAGAATAATTGTAGTGCGCGTTAGACTAACATCCTTGAGGCAATAGCTGTGGATCAGAGAATGCCGTGGTGCGGTCGATGGAGACAGGGTATCTTTCCTCCCAATCGACTTCTTCAAAGACACACCTGCGCCCGATTGTGACGTATACTACGTAAGTGCCAAGTCGTGCCAAGCAACCTCGTCCTGACTACGGGCAATTCAGGCGCGTCATGTTCTGTGAGCCATTCTTTCCTTGCCTGACATTGCTATGAATATTCAACCGCAGCATCTTGTTAGCCATGACTGGCCGGACGCGGAGTGCCTCAAGATCCTCACTAACATCCGCAAAGCCATGAAGCCATCGAGCAGAGTGCTAATACGTATGTCAAGCCCTTCCATTTCCATGCAGGCGTCCTCATCAAGTGTAATGTGTCTCCAGATGAATATATCTATCAAAATGCATGCGCAACTAAGACCCAGTCGTACACTTTAGAGAGGGTAAGTAATTTGGCTCACTGATGTGAATCAATTGTCATATTATACGTCCATTGGCAGGCTCCGGAGCCTTTATTGCCCAACTTCGGCGCAGGGAGATTCAAGGTTTACACGCAAGATGTTAACATGATGGCGTTGATGAACGCGAAGGAGCGGTCAATAGAGATGTTTATCGGCCTTGGGTGCGGTGTCTTTTCTACTTGTTCTCTTGGGGAACACTGACACGAGGTTCGACTACTATAGCGAGCAGGCCGGGTTGAAGTTTGTCGGCTATCATGACTCCGGAGATACGGGTCTCGTCGAGTTTGCACTGCCATGAGCTGACAACAATGGACGAACGAGCAGTTTTTATGTCTTATTTCTTTGGTATCTATGCGTATTATTGCTAGGAGTGTTCAACCCACCCTGTATATTTGCTCAGCATAAGGACGACCCCGTTATTTTATTCACGACATGTTTATGACGACAAGTGCACAATTTATCTCTGGAAATTGAATGGCTGCGATGGCCCCAACTTTACAGGAATACCATCGGGCGTAGCAATTGATCCTGTTCCATTTTGATAATAGTTGTGCCTACAAACTGGACCTGACTAATGCTGTCGTCAGTCGGCACATTTCTCCAGATATTGCAGTTCCGCAAACGTTATCATCACCACATCACAAGTCTCAAGGGCTTCACACCGACATGTCCTTGAAACATCTATCTCAGAGGCGGTATAAATGATTGCTCTCCAACATTGCGGACGTCCGAGACTGGCCTTAAATTTCTTTACTTCAATGTACATCTGCTATATGTCTTTTTTGAAGGCCTCTTGTTCCGTCGTGGATAATGCCTGCCCGTCCCTTTCGGGGTCGCGCGCATTTGAGGGTGCAGTCGGCGTTGTTAGGATTCACCAACCGATATAATTGAATAGGTATCGATTCTTTCTCGCTGTAGGAGGCTAGGATGCTGAAGATCCCTGCAGAGCACCACCATCTTGACACGCAGGATAATGTCAGCCTGATCATCCCGACGGTTCTGTACACCGCACTGGCTGTGGCGTGTATCTTCGACAAACACATCATTCGACTCGCCAGTGAGGGGGATAGGAAACTGATAGACGTACATCCACAGGTTCTTCGGTGCAGTCGCACAGAAACGATCCTGTGTATCAGCATACAGGACGTTGCTGTATGCTCACCCAGGGTTTTCGATCGTCTCCAGGGCGCTTGTGCTGCACGACCTATTTCATTCGGCTGGCTTCGCGGATGTCAGGGACTGTATCAGTTACATCAACAAAAACAAGGGCTCCAACCAAGAGTTGACGAAGGTGTGTCAGAAAACATTTGATGTAATTCGGGTGATGCTGGTCATCGTTCTGGTGGCTCCGTGGCTGATTGAGTTTTGTATGGCCGCTTCCAAGTCAGAAAAAGGCTGGGACCAGGATGAAGCGAGGCGCGAGCGGCTTATGTCGACCCAAGCTAAGGTGCCACAGGAGCTGAGCACGTGTCCGCCATGTGGCGCACCTCCTTTCGTGCTCAGCGCGCCCGCTTCCCCATTGCGCGTCGCTCGTTAGTTGTGCTTGATGCCTCTTTTCGTCCCTCGCACCACCCTTTCACACTCCTTTCTGGCGGTTGGGTGTGGCCCGATTTCGTCCCGTCGCGAAACGGCGTGTTTGTGGCTGCACCGTCAGTCTCGGCTCTCGCATTGCCGGTGTCACAACCCGCGGAGTTACCAGTCACGTGCTGGAACCTCCGGTCACGTGTTTGACGCCGCTTTCGGAATGTATTTTCTCTTGGCAGATCTGTTAGGGATCCCTATAGCAGGGGTATTACACGTTCGAGGAACTCTAAAAGACCTGATGAGAGGCTCATGAAGGCAGAGGATAGGAGAATGAACCAATGTTTGGAATTACACCGTAATCGGCATATGCCGAGCAGCTATACAGCAGCAAATAAGGTTTGCTGCCATAATTCCTGCAAGACCATAAACGGCGACGAATTGAAGAACAGTCCCAAGGCCGACATTCAAGACAAAATGGCGAGCACGATATTGCTTTATGAGGCTTCACTAGGCTTACACGTATGTCTATAGCCGAAGGAAATCCGCGATATCAAGAAGTTCATCGAAATCTCGCGGCGGAAGGACGCCATCGGTGAGTTACTGGACTTCACATGTTGGATCCACCTCTGACGATGCCACTGCAGCTGCCAGGATAAAGAAGATCGCGCCTCGGACACCAGGTGGAAAGCAGCAAACCAAGTTCAAGGTTCGGTGCTCGCGATACCTCTATACCCTCTCCCTCGACGACCCGGACAAGGCCGACAAGCTCAGACAGAGCTTACCACCGAGTGCGCCTCGCCTTCATATAGGTGATCGTGTAGAACGCTAACTTGTGTTTTAATACAGCACTCGAGGTTGTCGATGTTCAAAAGAAGCCCAAGAAGAAGTAAACGTGGTCCAGTTCCGGGCATTGGGTTATGTATTCTTGAGAGGCTGGCGAGTTCGGACACGGACAGGGATCAGCGAATGTATGTTATGCTCTAGGCGTCTATTGCTTTCTATGCATGCTTTCCGAAAGCTTTGTTTTCTGCTTGGAGAGGTAGTGGTGGCGTAGTGTCAAGTGGATTGTGTTATGCGGACGAGGTGTGTTGTGACCTAGCGCCGGATTATCCATTCCACCATTCCTAATACGATATATGTGACGGACATCACTATCGTATACACTCGAAGCGTCCAGGTGAGTCGCTCCTTCCACCGAGACCTTGTACGAGTCGACCAGCTCCTCCCTGTCATTCGCTCTGATGAACCCGCTTCGATCGCATCCAATTCTATGTCGGGGCTTAGTGAGTAACGTGCAGAAGGTCCGCTCGTAGCGGCTGAAATGTAGTCGAGAAGCGCGTCCAGTAGCTGTACGCCGTCCAGATAAGGTAGGGGGAGGAGGTTGAAGAAGTATAGAGATAAGGCTATGGTTGCCAAATACCTGCACAATTGATCTTCCTTTTAGATTTAAGTTATTGTTATGATGCAGGGAATCTCACTCAAAGAAGACGCCCGTTAAGTCTGGCAACCAAAGTGGCGTAAACGTCCCTGGCAGCATCGTTCCAACTCGAACTGCAGGTAGAATGAGCACACCTCTTCCTTGCAGTACACAAATGCGCACCTTGTTCGTACACCTCTATCCTCGGGCCTCTCCACACAACCACCTGGCTCTTACTATTGCGATCTCTCGGCTCGGGGAGGAATGTGATCCTCAATAGGCTCTCCCTTTCATCAAGCATAACGCATACTTGTTCGGAAGCGCAGTCGGAGAGTGAGATACACCGTGCGTGCCCACGGTTCATGACTGAGAGAGGGTCGAGGCATCGGGATGAAAAGCAAGCGAAGGAAGATGGGGGTGTGTCGTGGGACGACGATGAACAGCAGGTACTGGGAGCACTCAAATAGGAGTCTTGGCCGATGCACCAGCCAGGTGCAGCTGCAGTAGATTGCGTGGATTGGGTGAGGTGTCTCGTCCAGACGTCTGTCGTAGAGTTAAGAGATATGTCGTCAAGTTTGGTTATTAGAGAACCGAAGGGAAGGTATCCCTGGAGGTCCGAGTCCTGTTCCAAGTTACCGTTCCATCGTGTCTAGCTACTATACTTCTTTTGTGGTGTACTCACGTCGTCGAACCCCGTCACAACCCTCCCATACGCTCCCACATCCGCATAGCCAAGCAATCTCCAACCCAGCTTCCCGATTGGGGAAGATATCAGGAGGACAAGGACCACCCACATCAAAAGATTATGAAATGCTCCGGAGGCGATTATTCGCAAGCGTGCGGGAGGAGAAAGGGAAGCGAGAGAGGGGGAAGAGAGCTTGACGAAGGCAGAGGGAAGGAGGAGAGAGAGTGAGGCACCTATGGTCATGATGGGGATCTCTTCACTGCAGATGAATGTCTTCAAGAGGTATTCAGGCATCACGGTATTATAGATACTTACATGGCGGCTGTGATTGCGTGCCCAGCTTCGTGGACAATTTGATTGATGAATAGAGCTATGAGAAGGACAGGAAGATGATGCAAGGGAACCGTGACACCTGGGATCTATAAAGAATATCTGCGGTCAGTTATATTGTTAGTGGTAATCACCGAGCGCAATTGCCCGGTCAACGACCATTGGACGAAGAGGGATTCCAGTAAATGTCTTATTTCCGGGAAGGCCCTTAACATTCAATGATATTGACGCGGGTAAGATGCACTTACAATAGGTGTGATTAGTCGTCCACCAGAGTTTGCTACCGTAGGGCCACTTGGAGTTAAGGCAGAGTCGACGGCAGCTCGTCTCATCAGAGAATGAAGGGTAGACATGGTTTCGCTCGCAGTTCCATGAGAAACGGAATACATCAGAGATAGCACAGTCATGCCAGTCGCAAACGTGACCAGAGCCAAAGCCATCAGAAACCCAAGCACACCCAACAGAGTCCCCACACCGTAGAACCGTAAAACCGCGTGTTTCAGGGCAGCATTATGGTCATTTATAAGCCAAACTGACAGCCTCTCTTGAGCACTGTTAAGAGCGGTGCTTTCGACCTTCAGATAGACCGACTGCAGTGTGACCGAAATGGATGAGAGGGGAGAGCGCAGGAAGTCAGGTCGTCTGCTGGAGCTAGGAAGAGGAAGAAGAAAGCTAGCCCTTGATCTCAAGATAATTTTATGTATCCCATGGATTACAAGCCATAGCAAACATACGGTCCCAAGCAGGCCAAAAGTCATGAACGCCGTTGACCACGACGGCAAAGTTGAAGCCTGAAGGGGATCGAGAGCGTGACAACTGCACGCGACTGTCACAAAGAGTCACACATGTTTGAGTCACGCTCCGATGGAAAGCTCTCCTATTCAGCACCGTCATTCACGACGACGACGTTGCACGCTCGACTCGCTCGGGCTAGGCCCTTTGCGACTGATACGAACATATAACACGTCTTCCGCATTTACGACTGCGCCGTATCTTTGTCTACTGCTTCAAATCCCGACGCGACTTGAACCGGATTCGTCACCTACAAGTTCATCCGACTACGACCCAGCTATCTATGCCGGCCCCGCGACTATCGCAGAGCGCGGAGGCCGCTAGAGCTGCAGCTCTGCAGGCTGAATTCAATGAGAAGAAATGGGTTTGGGTGCCTGACGAGAAAGAGGGGTACCTTGCGGGATGGGTGGTGAACGAGCAGGAGGACATGGGCCAAATCGTCATGGCTTCGGGCGGGGAGGTCTGTCCAATAGTCCAGGAGCATTACATATGTGTGATAACAAATATGTTTGTACATTAGATACGCCAGGTACCGCTGTATGCGCTCTCCAAGATGAATCCGCCAAAGTTCGACCGCGTAGATGACATTGCGGATCTTACCTTCTTGAACGAGGCCAGTGTTGTGCATAATTTGAGATTGAGATATGGATCGGGAGCTATCTATGTGAGTCTTACGCCCGAGCCACCTTGTTAGCAATCAGACGATGCAGCCACACAATCTATGTGTATACTCCACGAGTTCACTTCGGAGGGTACACGCCTTACCGAACTTACTAATGTCGACACCTCCAGACATATTCAGGCCTCTTCTTGGTTGCGATCAACCCCTACCAGAGCCTACCTCTCTATACCGACGCCATCATCCAGCAATATCGGGGAAAGCGCAAAGACGAGAACCCTCCACACATATTCGGGATCGCTGAACGCGCTTGGATTAGCATGGGCGAGGAACGCGAGAACCAGAGTATCTTAATTACGTGCGTTGTTTGTCTCAGTACTTTTGTATTATCTTACGTTCGGCAGTGGCGAATCCGGTGCAGGTAAGACCGAGAGCACGAAGAAAGTCATCCAATACCTCGCCGCTATTGCTACCGACGCACATCTCCCTACCCCTTCGCACTCACAATCATCTTCTCTATCCTCTGGAAACTCATTTGGTCCAGCCGTTCCTCCTAATGGCCTCCCGCGCAGCAGTTCCTTCAAGAACAAACCCGGCTCCGGAAGTCAGATCCTAAACTCCAAAGGCAGACTGGGTTTGCTAGAACGACAAATCCTGCAAGCCAACCCTATCCTCGAAGCCTTTGGCAATGCCCAGACCCAGCGCAACAACAACTCCAGTCGCTTCGGCAAGTTCATTCGCATAAGCTTCTCCCCCGACGGTAGCATCGCCGGCGCGAACATTGATTGGTATCTTCTTGAGAAGAGCCGCGTTGTCTCCCGTAGTGAGGCGGAGCGAAGTTTTCATGTGTTCTACCAGCTGCTCGAGGCGGGCGGCCTGCTCAAGGACAAGCTCTTGCTCGATGGCGGCGCTGAGGACTACGAGTATCTTAACAAGAGCCGGCGAGAGGTCGATGGCGTGAACGACGTCGAAGAGTGGAAGCAGCTCCAGGCCGCATTCGACGTTGTCGGCTTTTCACCTGTGGAACAGTTCGATTTGTTCCGCATTGTCGCAGCGATTTTGCATATTGGCAATATCACAATCACCTCGACTCGCGCTGATGATGCAGTGCTGCCCGACCCTGCGCAGGCCGAGCGCGTGTGCCACCTGCTTGGGATACCCGTTGCAGAGTTCACGAGGGCGGTCTTACGTCCAAGGGTGCTCGCCGGGCGCGAGTGGGTAACGCAGGCCCGGACCAAGCAGCAGGCGCTTGACGAGCTCGCAGCATTGTGCAAGACCCTGTATGAGAAGTCGTTCGGGAATCTGGTCGAACGCATCAATAAGGCGCTAGATCGACCGTCTTCGAAGAGTACCTTCATTGGTGTGCTCGATATTGCTGGTTTCGAGATCTTTGAGGTCAACGGGTACGAACAACTACTCATCAATTACACGAATGAGAAGTTGCAGCAATTCTTCAACCACCATATGTTCGTGCTTGAGCAGGAAGAGTACGCGCGGGAGAGCATCGAATGGGACTACGTCAATTTTGGCTTGGACCTACAACCGACTATCGACCTCATTGAAGCAAGTGGTGGCACGATTGGTATTCTTAGTTGCCTGGACGAGGAGTGTATCATGCCCAAGGCGACTGATGTCACTTTCACGCACAAGCTGCACAGCCTGTGGAGCGGCGAGCCTGAGGAGGAGGAGCCGCACCCCGGTCGTTTCAAGTACGAGCCCGCCCGATTCGAGCAGGGTTTCCTCATACAGCACTATGCTGGTAAGGTGGAGTACCGCACTGACGGGTGGCTGGATAAGAACAAGGACCCGTTGAACGACAATCTCACGCGTGTGCTCGCTGCATCGAGCGAGAAGTATGTTGCGGGTTTGTTCTCTGACTACGTGGACCTTTCCGCGCTCCCCATTGGAGGACAACATGCCCTGACGCTGGGTAAGAAGCGGACGCTCAAAAAGGGCGCGTTCCGGACAGTGGCGCAACGGCATAAGGAACAACTATCAAGTCTCATGATGCAGCTCCATGCTACTCAGCCGCATTTCGTGCGGTGTATTGTGCCCAACAACAATAAGAAGCCTGCACGGATCGATGTTCCTCTTGTCCTGGATCAACTAAGGTGTAATGGTGTGCTCGAAGGTATACGCATTGCGCGGCTCGGTTATCCCAACAGACTGCCCTTCCTCGAGTTCCGTCAGCGGTACGAGGTGCTCACTCCAGGCATTATACCCCCTGGCTATATGGACGGTCGCAAGGCATGTCTACGGATGGTCGATGCGCTCGAGCTAGACAAGTCAATCTATAAGATCGGCACGTCCAAGATTTTCTTTAAGGCTGGTGTTCTCGCGGAACTCGAAGAGCGTAGGGACGCCTTGCTGTATGATATCTTCTCTCGGTTGCAAGCAGTCTCTCGCAAATGGACTGCGAGACGGCAGATGAAGAAGATTTTGAACCGGGCAGTCGCCATCCGTGTCATTCAACGTAATGCTCGTGTCTATGGAGAGCTACGGGAGTGGCCATGGTGGCAACTTTACACCAAGGTTAGACCTCTCTTAGCAGCGACAAGAAATGACGAGGAACTGCGAAAGAAGGAGCTCGAGTTGGCACTCGCTAAAGAAAAGGCGGAACGCGACGAGCAGGAACGCAAGGCCTTGGAGAATCTCCGCTTATCCTTGCAGCAGGAGAAGCAGAAAGTTGAGGTTGCCCTGGAAGCCGAACGTGCCTTAGGTCTAGATAAGGACGCCTTGCTGGAACGGAGCAAGAATCGCGAAGCGCAACTTGAGGAAGAGGTGGCTGCTTTGCAGCACGACCTTGACACACTCGATTCCCAACTGGACCGCGCTCTGAAGATCCAGAGGGAGAGCGAGGAGAAGCACGAAGCTCTTAAGCAGGCGTTCGATCAGGCGGCGGAACATCTAGTGCGCTTAGAGAGCGAGCAGAAAGAATGGACTGTTGCGGAAGCCGATCTTGTCGAACAGCTAACGATTGCACATGACGAGATAGACGTGTTACGGCATGAACGAGATCAGCTGGCGAAGGACAGTGAAGAGCTGGAGAGGTCGCTTGTCCAAGGACAGGAGGATCTCGCAAGGTTGCGGGAGCGTTCTGAGACTGCGTTGACGGAGCTAGAGGAGAAGCTCGCTACTGAAACTCGTCATAGGTTCGTCGAGGTATTCGTCATATCTCGTCGATGGACTAATTGCCATCTACAGAGATCTTGCTCGTGGGAAGTCCGAAGAGATTGAGCAAGAGTCGAGACAGGCTCGGGAGCAGCTGACTGAGCTGACCCGAACAGTTACTGAGTACTCTAACCTCATCACAAAGAAGGACGAGGAGATAGCTTTGTTACTTCAGGACCTTGATGCAACCCGCGAAGAACGGTCTCAATCGGCGAAGCGCATTTTAGAGCTACAGGGTCAGATCGACACCCTTTCCGCAGAACTGCAATCACAGAAGGATGATCAATCTCGTGACGCTCTTTCTAGACAACAATTACAGGTCGAACTCGATGAACTTCGTTCCCTCGTGGAAGCTAAGGTCAGCGAAGAGACTCAGCGTGTTGAAGTAGAGAAGAACAAGGAGGAGGAGCTAGGACGGCTACGTGATCACGTCGCAAAACTGCGGGAAGACCTGACGGATGCACGAAAGATTGCTGTCGAAGGCCAGAACAAGCTTCGTGTAGAACTCGACAACTCCGTGAGGGAGCACCTAGTTCTGCTAGACACCCACCGAGTCCTCGTTGACAAATCTCAAGCCAACGCTGCTCAGTTGAAGACGGCTGAGGCTGCTTTGGCTGACATGGAAAAGTCGAGGCGTTCTCTAGAATCTGAGCTGCAGTCTTTACGGTCTCGGCAGATTGACTCTGACGGTCAGCTAGCCGAAGCTCAGAAAGCACGAGAGGCGAGTTTCAAGGCTGAATTTCCCACCACAGCTTCTGACTATTATTACTTAGAGTCTCGAACGACAACTCGCAGCTGCACAGGCGAGGCACCAAGACTTCGAAGATACGGTGCTTCAACTTGAGCGCGACAAGAGCTCACAGGACAGGCAGTTGGAGAGTACGCGCAAGGAGCTCGAAGTCGAGTCCGCTAGACGTGCTAAGCTGGAGAAGTCTGTATCCACACAGAAAGCCGAAATTGCTCAATTGAAAGACCGAAACATCAAGCTAGACAGGGAGCTCAACAAAGCACTGACCGACTTGAAGGCCCGAGAATGGGAAGTCAAGCAGCTGGAGTCAAGACAAGACAAGACCATAGTCGAGCATGTTCACGTCCTCGAGGAAGCGAAGCGTGTCACCGATCGTCAGCTAGCCGAAGCTCAGCTCGAGCTTCAGAAGAACCATACGTATATCAAGTCGTTGGAGAAGACGCGGTCCACGTTGAAGGGTGAAGCAGAAGACTTAGCCCGGGTCACAGAGCTGGAGCGCGTTGAGCTAAAATCTAAGGAAAGGGCAGCAAAACTGCAGGAGGAGAAGGCTACTCGAGCTCTCGCGGAAGTAGACAAGGAAAGGCGAGCTCGAGAGACCACCGAGCTGCAAGTCCGTAGACTGCAATCCGAGCTTCAAGACACTCGTAATCGTGCGGATGATCTACAACATCAATTGGTCACCGTTCAGCGATCGAAAGACAATCTTGAGTCTGAGCTGATAAGGCTTGCAGACGAGACGGTTGCTCCGAACTCCATGGCGAAGATGCAGCGTCAGTACGAAGCGCAGATTACAGAGCTAGAGCATAAGCTTGAAGAAGCGCAAACTTTCGATGCTAGCAGTGCAAAGATCAAAGGATATATCGATCGTCACCATGCTGACATCCGCCGGCTCATCATGGAAAGTGATCCACGAGACGAAAGTTTCCGCTCAAGAATATTGCAAGAACTACAATCAGCAGATGACGAACTACGCAGGGAGATCTTCGACCGTTCTGCGCGTCAGCGAGGAGCGAGGAGCAGTGATGTACGTTCGTATTCGAATGTCAGTCCCAAAAAACGCACGTCGAATGGAGCACCCATGGTCCCGGTGTCCACCGGCGAGGGGCACCGCGCTCCTGACAAACAAATCAATGCTCTTAGACAACATGTCCAGGTTCTCGAACTGCGAATAGCTGTTTCAGATCGTGTCCGACAGCACTTAGAGTCATCCTTGCGTGAACTGACAGCGGATCTGGAGAGCAGTGATGGTTCCGTTGAGTCGCTTCAGCAGTATAAAGCTCGCCTGGCCAGAGAGAACGCCCGTCTTGCTGAGCTGCTCCGGGAGGAGTCTGAAGCTCGTCAGTCGGCGGAGACAGCTCAAATTGATAATGTTCAGGCTCTTTGGACAAAGTTCCAGACGACGATCTCTCAGGAGCGGGAAAGCTATGATCGCCTGGAGGAGTCGCGTAAGGCTTTGGTGAGTGGAATACGCTGAGGTGATGATACATGATGGTGTAACGGGCTCCATTTTCAGATGGTGCAACAACGAGCTGCTCAGGTTGAGTTGGAGGACTGCCGTCGGCAAATCGAGGAGCTTGTACAGTCCAAGAAGCAACTGCAGGGCGAGATCGCTGGTCTCAACGACCGCGTTGCAGAAGAGGTGCAGACTAAGCAGGCGGAGTCAGGTACGTGCCCCAGAATCTGACATTGTTGAAAGTCATTCCCGTTCCATGCAGGTCGTAGGCGTCAGCTGGAGATGCAGCTGAAGGAGCTGGAAATGTCTTCCGACGCTTCTGGTGGCTTGATCGCTGGTGTGTTCAGTATGAATTTGCACTAGTTGTCGTTGTTCTCATTTCTCGCTCAGAACTCAAGGAAGCCGTGGAGCTGTACAAATCCAAGGCTGATGCTCATCGTGCTAAACTTGACGAGGCTGAGATCATCAAGGCGAAGGCTTTACAAGCAGAGTCCTTTGGTAGGCTACCTTTATCTTGACATGTGACTCAAGATATTCACTGGCCTGCAGCGCGCCGATCTCTCGCTGAACTCGAAAGGTCCAGCGCGGATGCAGTCGCAGAGCGCAAGGCCTTCGAGGGCCGACTCCAGTCTGCGGAAGAGAGGATCAGAGAGCTCGAGGCCATTCTAGAAGACGAGGGTCGAGAATCCTACGATCTTGACCTGCTTCGGCAGCGTCTGGCAGAGGAGATGGATGACGAGCGCAAGCAGTACCAGAAGGACCTTGCGGACCGTGACTTTGCAACGGATCAGACGCGTAAGAAGTACCAAAGTGAGTGCAGCGATTCTTGTATGTGGCGAGTATTGAGCGTGATTTGTAGCGGAACTGGCGCAGCTGAGCGAAGGTGAGTCCTTTGCTAGCTCCCCGTATCTGTCTTGTTCTGATGTGATCTCAATGTGCAGAGCTTCAAGGTCAACGCGACAGCATGAGCCGCCTACGGGAAGAAAATCGACGTCTCCGGTCCGACTACGACGAGCTCCAGCTCCGATACGATGATGAAGTTTATTCCGGCGGCGCGTGGAAGAAAGAGAAAGAGCGACTCGAGACCAAGATCGGAGACCTGACGAAGGCATATGAGGTGGCCACCGCCGCTCAGTCTGAGCAGCAATCGCAAATCGTCGCGCTCCATTCTCAAGTCCGCGAGCTGCGCGGCGTGCTGAACGACGCTGAAGCCGACAGAGTCCTCCTGCAGAAGGCGAGGCGAGCGCTGCAAGCGGAGTTGGACGCGATTAAGTTGGATAGTATGGATACAGGGAAGATGAGCTCGGACACGGAGATGCAGAGGATGCAGTTGGCGAAGCAGGATCTTGAAAGGGCGTTGGAGGAGCAGCAAGATCGGGCGGGGATGGCATTTGAGAGGATGAAGAAGGCGGAAGCGCATGCGAATGAGTGCCAGATGGAGCTCGGGAAGGTGAGGGTGGAAAACTCGGAGCTGGACAAGCGTAATGTGTGTCTGCCCTCTCTCGCCAAAAACAAATGTGCTACTCTGACGATGGGGCTGTGATGCCATTGCAGGCCGCCCTCGAGAAACAAACCAAAGAGCTCAACGTACGCATCGTCGATCTCGAGACTAGATCTCTTGCCTCCTCTCCCCGCCCTCCCACCACGTCGCGTCGCCTCGAGTCTCGGATCGAGGAGCTCACGAGCCAGCTTAGCCAATCTTCGAAAGACAAGTCCGAGACTTTGCGACTGCAGAGGACGGCGGACAAGACGGCGCGGGATGCGAAGTACCAGCTGGCGGAGCTCGAGAGGCAGAGGGAGAGATTGGAGGAGGAGAACCAGGCGTATGAGAGCAAACTGGCGAGTTTGAGGCAGGTTATGGATGAGTTGGTGGGTGGTGGCCTCTTTCTAACTCAATTTGAGGATTGTTGATTGTGTGAATTTCATGTGTACAGCAAACTTCGGAAAGCAACCTACAGCTCGCGAAGCGCAGGGCGGAGAGAGAGGCGGCGGATTATAAGCAGAAGACGCTCAGGTGGGTTCCTCCAAACCGGTTTTCCGCGTTTGAGCTAATCTATCTTTTTCTGTCTTGGCTTACAGTTTAGAGAGGGAGGTCGACCGTCTGAGGAATCGACTCGATAGGCCATCGGCCGTCTTGCCCGGGGGTTCTCCGAGGCGGTGATATGGCCTACTTTCCTCCGTTCACATTCGTTTCGTTTGTCACCATTGCTATACGACTTCGCTCTCACTCCCGGTGTCTCGATACCTGCACTATGTGTACCACAAGACATTTATGTATTCTATGTGTGCTGTATTTTTTTTCTAATGGTCATGGCTAATACCTTTCGGTTGCCTGTGTTCGCAGTGCTGCGAGGAGGGAGGACGGGTCTACCGTGACGGCTGCTGCGTATATCGACGAGTCAAGTATCAGAGAAAGGCCTCTCAGTTACAACTGACGATATTTGCGATTCCGGCCTCCACCTTAGCATAGCTCTCATTAACCCCCCGATCCTCGCGACTGCTCCCTCCACTCACATTTATCACTAAACCTTCTCTTTTTCTCGTAGATGACATGACTTGTATCCTCCCCCCGACCCTATCAGCTACTGCCTCGTGATTGTCCTCGTCCAGCGGTTTTCATTTTATCAAAAGGGGCATGTGTTTTCTCCTTCGAAGGTCAAGGTCACGAGTATCCCGTCTACCAAAGGGCAACTTTGATGGTTTGCCCTTTGTGTACCCGCCCTCCACCAGGCCACTCCTCTGTGTTTCTCCTATTAACTTTACATTTCTTATTGAGCGGGTGGTTTGGGTCAAAGCCAGTGGCAATAGTCAAGGATTAGATATTCTCTGGATGTAATGAACAGGCAGCTCCTTTCACCTGATCTAACGGCACCTGAGGATCTGATGGTGAGCAATAGTCTGCATCAGGAAAACGGGAAAAAGTCTTAAGGTCTTGACTAAGACGGTTAAGACGGGTTAAGGCCGATCAAGACAGATTTAGATCGTAAGGCCCAAGAACCTGGTTTTCGGGACCTTAAGACCTGCGCAGACAGCGACCTAAGACACTAAGATATGTCAAGACAGTTTAGATTGCAAGAGGTCAATATTCAATTATATAGCAATGGAATACAAAATATTACTAGGCTATTGAACGGACAGTAATGAAAGCGGTCTTAGTTAAGGCTCTAAGACCTCTAAGACCGCTAAGGGCTTCCCAGGTTTACTGATGACTGGTGATAGGGGAGGAGGATCTGGGGAAACTCCCCCAGTAGGACCCGCACATTGCACAATCACGTGATTCACGTGGCATGTTTGATGTGAGTCAGCACTGAGCAAGTAATAAACGTTAAGTCCCATATTTGCGACTAAGTAGGGAATAAGCATCCGAGTCGTGTTTGCACATTGCTTGCAAGTATATCCTTAGTTTATATATATAGACTTAGTGAGTTACATGGCACAGCTGCTAGAGAATATCAGATTTGTCTAAGTCTCAATTACTGATTAGTAGTACAATGTATTATAACTCTAGATTGCGGAGTGAAGACCAGGTCCTATCATTGAAAAGGGAGATAGGAAAAACAAATAAGTGGTAAGGAAGTGCACCATGACTTCCGATGCACTCGGACAAGAGTGCAATAACAAAAAGATCACTAAAGCTCAGAATCGAACCCACGACCTTGTCATCAAAGTATCTCGTCGAGATGTAGCTAACATAGTAAGCGGCAACATAGCCACTACTCTAATAGAATCACTTTTCTTTGTTCTAGATATTAATCATATTAAGGCCATTTTGTGGCCTTTGCTGTTCTTACAGAGCTTTGTCTCTCTATCCAGTTGTTATATTTGTCTCTATTCAGTTTGTGCAGATATATTCATTACTATTATATGTAATTTCTTCCCGTAAATATCCCTAATCTATAGCACATCGGGATGCAGTGATACCCTGTGGTAACAGCGTAGCTTACGGGAATACATTACATAATGCCGGATCTTTCCCGTTCTCATCACGTGACTGTGCAATGTGCGGGTCCTACTGCTGGAAATATCTGGGGATGTACAGGGATCCTTCAGAAATGTAGCTGAACGAACTTCTGACATACATGGGAAAGGCAAAGGCAATGGAGAAGTCGGTGGAGGCGCCAGGAAAAGAGGTTCTGATTCTGTTGCTGGGCCTCTAATGTTAAGAGCAGGGGCTAATGCCAGTGCATTCCTGAAGGTGCGATGAGGTAGTATTAGAGCCTGCTTCCAGTCATCGTTGTTTTGAGGTGCCAAGACAAAATGGCTGATAAAAGTTACAAGTCCTGAGGTATGAAGGATGAGTTTGTATGCTCAAAATGAGCGGGTTGCCGAACAATGTCCTTCATGGGAACTCGTGCCGAGTAACCGGTGTTTCAAAATATTTGTAGTGCTAATCACAAAATTGAATCCCAGATTCATAGTCCGTTTGTAGTGATCACTACAAAGAGACTACAAACTCGTTTTGTAGTCCCTTTTTCGATATTCTCTTCCTCACTATCTTCAAATTGCTCCTTTTCCTTCCTCCTTTTCAATATAAGCTTATACCATATATATGTGTCATTGTGAATATTCCTGTAGTTTTAGTGTTTTCTTTGCCTTCGAGGTACCCAATATGTTCTCCGAGGGCTTGGCGCAGTGGCACACCACGTCAATTCCAAATACTGGCTTCTGATTGGCCAGATGCTCTCTTGCGCGGGTCACTTCATAAATTTGGGCTTCAAGTTACGAGTCCTGAGTTTACGAAGGAGGCGTTCTTTTAGCCTGGAAAATCCTAGCCAATGGAGCCGACCTTGATAGTCATGGGAATCATGTGCCGAGAATACGTGTGAACTTATTTTGTAGTCTTATTTCATAATTTATAAATGAATTTGGATCTCCGCTCGTAGTGGTGACTACAAACAGGATTTGTAGTCTGCTTTTGTCTTATTTGGCATGCCTCTCTACTACATCTTCTTTGTTCTTCTTGAGACTTCAAGTATATTATATACATATATAACCAGATGTATGTGAATATTTTCGTCAATTTACGACATCTGTGTAGGTCCTTGTGGATTTGTTTCTGTTGAGGAGATCAGTAACATGTTTCTTACCGTGGGAACCAATGTGGTGCGAACTTTTCCGCATCTACTGGAGTTCCTGGCTTCTGATTGGTTCATGGCTTATGACGTACATGGAGGGAAGATTTTGCTCGCTTTTCAACACCAAGTGCGTCATCGCTATTTTTGTTGTTGCCTTTGCCTTGGTCAATATTCGGACTGCGTTATTCACTAATTCCGGTCATTATAGTAGTACTACACCAATAATCAAACAAAAAATAACGGGAAAAATTGTGAAAAATGAGAATATATTCCTGGGCGCTGGTAGGGTTACAAATAACTATGAGATGTATCTGGGCTGTGGCAAAATGACCGCTGTAGGCTCAACTAAAATGGAAAAAATGCCTAAAAATACACAAAAATTCGAGAGGGGTTGCTGGGAGGGGGTGGACTCAGGCTCTATTACCAAATAAGGTATTTGTCTTCCAAAAATAGCAATTTTCACGTGGGTACCCATCTGAATCATGATTGTTGGCTCTGTTTATTTCCAGGGACAGTTTCCCATGATTATGTAATGGGATTCCAAAAATAGCAAATTTCGAGTTTGGATCATAAATGTTGGCTCTGTCTGTTTCCAGGGGTAGTTTCTCGTGATTATGTCATAGGCTTCCTAAAATAGTAATTTTCGAGTGGGTACCCATTTGAATGGCAATTGTTGGCTCAGTTTATTTTGGAGGGTAGTTTCTCATGATTATGTAATAGGCTTCCTGATTTGGCAATTTTTGAATTGGTACCCATTTGGATCATAATTGTTGGCTCTGTTTGTTTCCAGGGATAGTTTCCCATGATTACATAATAGGCTTCCTGATTTGGCAATCTTCAAGTGGCTATCCATTTAGATTGAAATGATTTGCTAGCACTTTGGGAGTTGCACTCTTTTGGACCCTGCAAAAGGTTGATCAGAAGGGATATCAAAAAGGTTATATTTAGGAATACATTCTAGAGGGCTCAAAATACAATATTTAAAATAGTCTCAAAATGGAATGCCAAAGGTTATACTTGCCATTACCTTCGCAAATACTTTTGCAAGGGTCAAAATGAATGTTTTTGTGCCCATTTAAAGTGGTTACCACCATATAAACCCTTGCAGCGCCCCAAAAGGGACTATCCTGGCAGGGGTCACATGATACAAGGATCATCTTCTTTTGAAGTCGAAAAAGAATTACTACATCGGGCAATAGTTTATTATATTTTGGCAACTTGCACCAGTTAATGCTGAAGATAACCTTTCCTATTCCATTTTGAGCTACATCAAAATATCACATTTCAAGGTCTACAAAATGCATGCCTAGATATTATCTTTTTGATATTCCTTTCAATCAACCTTTTGCTAGGCCTAAAAGAGTGCAACTTGTGAAGTGTTGTTTCCAGGGGTGGTTTCTTGTGATTATGTAATCAGCTTCCCCATGGCAAATTTTGAGTGGGTACCCATTTGAATCAGAATTGTTGGCTCTGTTTGTTTCCAGGGGTAGTTTCCTATGATTATGTAATGAGCTCCCTGATTTGGCAATTTTTTGAATGGGTACCCATTTGAATTGTAATCATTGGCTCTGTTTATTTCCAGGGGTGGTTTCTCATGATTATGTAATCAGCCTCCCAAGATCCAAACAAAAATTCAACCTCAGAGGACTGATATACTTTGGAGATTTCCACTTCAGGGGATTTATATCCAAAAATAGTGATATATGAGTCAATGATGGAATGGCAACTGACAGAGAATGTAGAAGGGAAGGTAACATTAAGTCAACCAACCTAGCTGATTTATTGACTTGTGGAACCCATACAATATACTTGTGGTTAGTGGACCAATGCTTAGTACAGCATCAAACAAAAATCAGAAGCCAAAATAATGGTATTTAATTATATTTATAGTATATGCATCTCTCATGTAATACTGTTTCATGTGCATGGGCATTATTCATATATATAGAGATATTACATTTATATGATTATAATCTTCAATAGGTGCTCAGGACTCGAAAATCCTGCCATGTGTGCAATGGCCTACTACCTGCAAGTAAATATCAATATTAGAGATGATACAATTGGTACTAGAGGCCAGCAATAACCACATACGATAATTGAAAACAATCAAAAACCCTATCACTTGCCCCTAAATCTCCTGCATCAACCTCTGAAGGCAGGTGCCACTTCTGCAAGAACATGATAGGAAGCAAAGCTGAGAGATTGAAGGGTGCAATATGGTGTAGTCCCACAATGGCAGGGACTATAACTGTTCGTACAATGTTCCCAATAGGATGGCCTTCCCCAGGTGCTCTGAGAGTATTGGCTATTGTGTGGGCCACGTCACCTGTCATGTCTGACACTGCACCTCTCATTCCTGCGAGACAGATCAGTAGGATGAGGTACATGGTGCCTACAATCACTTCAGGCCTTTGAACAACAGGAAGATAACACAAACTCACCACCCCCGGATAGGGCTGCTATCCTGTTGCTCTCAGCACACCATTCATAGAATGTCCTTTCTGCTGGAGTGTCTGCCCAACACGCCACCTCCTTGTATACATCTGAGACATGACCTATACTATAACAGATACTTTGAGGAAAAGTCAGGTTTGTAGGGATAAGTGTGCACCTTTGCACTAGAGCTGCAAGCCTGAGATGATCAACCAGTAACATGAAACAGGCTTTAATGTTCTGCCCCTCAGAAAACTGGACACGATGAACAAGAACCTTAAGGGATTCAGATGCTTGGGGTTCACCCTGAATGTTGATGTCATACAACAGAGAGCAGAGGGCACCAGGGATATAAGGAGAATCCTGACTAGCATCGCCCTGGATAAAGGATGCCAAGTGTGCTATGAAGGGACCAGAGTTGGCTTGGACAGTGGTGGAAGAGTTAACCTGATGCCAAGTTAACTGTCCCTTGAACATAGTTCCAGTTTGCAGATGAGCCTCCCAGCTGGGTGGCATTACCCCCTGGACCTTCTCCACCACAATTCCTACCCCCAGCAGATTTCCCACCACCCTGGCCTCCTCCGGTGCCTTTCCCCTTCCTCAAACCCTTCTCTTTGCTGCCTCCTGGACTCGGGTAGGGTCTTCCCTTCTCTCTCTCATTTCTTGTATGTTCAGGCCCTCTGGAACAAGAATCTTTGGGTGATGTGAATGTTCAGCACAATCTGGCCTGTTCGTAGATAGAGTAAAAGGGTACAGACCTTGCAAAGCAGCAGAGGTGGTTCCATATGTCTGCAACTTCTGTAGCAGACCACCCAGTACCGAGTTATTGTACTTCTTCTGACTTAGGGATCTCTTTAGGAGCTTTTGAAGCTCATCCTTCTCAGCCAGATTCAATATGATATAGATGTAATCAAGAGCAGGGTTATCCATAGCCACTTCAGTCAGAGCAGAGAATAAAGCAAAAGCTCAAGGTGAGTTGGATGTTTGAGGGATGAGACTCCTCGCCCTGACCTGCCAGATTTTCCACCCCCACTAGCCTAGCCTTGACCCTCTGGAGAGGTGCTGTGAGCCCATCTCTTACTGCCTAAATTCCCAATTGGTAATGATAAATTATGTAGCAAAATATTAGGTCTGCTAGTATAGGGAAAGGAGCATATTCAGAATTTCAGATTATTATTATCGACTACATTTGCCTCACTCGAGATTGACCTCTTCGTCAAAGCTTCCGAGATCTCCATGCCTCTCATTGATGCATCATCATTTGGACTTGCCCACCATGCCACCCACATGGATGATGCTATCGCCACTGTTGACAATGGCCTTTTTTTTTTTTGCAAGGCAGTCCAAAGACAGAGGGTGCAGGAGAATAACTACGTCTCAGAGGTCCCAACAGTTCAGTTTATCCCCCACCCAGGTTGGTGCATGATAAGGGTCAATTCAGCCTGTTTAAATTTCGCTTGTGCATTCAGAGTGATTTTATGTTGGCTTTTGAGCTGGTCAATGTCGACTTTGGGCTGTGTGGGAGGCTACATGTCCAAGCTGCTGCATCAGTTTATTCTGTTCCTCCCACCCATTCTGTTTGTCAATTCTGGGTAAGTTGTGGTATTGGAATACAATGTGCTTGTGCCAGAATATTGACGAGAGAAGTGGTGGCAGGACAAATGGTTCTCTGACAGGTCTAGTTCTTGAATTTGGGATTAATATTATTAGAATGTCATAGTGGGGATCAGCAATGCAAACACACACAGTGAGTTATTTGGCTTTATTTGTTCCAGATGCATGGTGGCTGAAAAAGTGGCCACCTGTGAACATGCGCAGAATACATCTGCGCTGCCTCACACAGGCCTCGCATTGTCAGACTCTCATATGTAAAGTTGTTGCTGCATAAAATCTCAATGCTGTGTCAAGGAGAATATAGCTGAATCACACAATTAAGTGGAAACCAGGGAACTGAAAGGGCAACAAATCTGCACAACAAAATTCTCATTGTACATTAGATTCAAAGCCAATTCCCCTTAAGACATTGTCCCTCAATATATGATGAACAAGGTTTACTAATGTGTCAAGCCACGAAAATAAAGCAGGGAGTAATGACAGACTGCTTGCCATGGTCATGTGTGAGACACGTCAAATATGTGTCACGCAGAGTCACAGACACATCAACCTTGTGCTCAATCCTCTGATGATTAGAAGTCTCAATATCAAGCAATTCAAGGACCAGATCAATCTTCACCACTCATGGGATACTGATCTTCCGAACAAGACCACTGTTAGCAAAGCAAAGAAGGATGGGAAAGTCAAGATTCTACTCAAAACTGTTGAACGGTACCAAGCTCGATTAACATCCTCTAGTGATGTAGCTGTTGCTGAAGACTCTGAGAGGCTGGAAGGTTCTGCAACTATTCTGTCACCCGAGCAATAAGCAAATGATGTTTATGAGGCAGATTCAGATGGCTGGGAGGAGTAAATTATATCGTATTTATTGCAATGAAGCCAAATGGGATAAGCTTTATGGGATAAAACACTTCTGACAGTGTGAGGATAAGTGCACGGGACTGAATTAGCACGGAGTCATAAAGCGAAGGGGGATGACACACTGTACGAAGGTGCAACTAGAGTGGGATGTATCAAGCTGGAAGCCTGTAGGTCTCACAATGCACACCAGGAAGCCTGAGTCAAGCTCTATAAGTTGGATGAAGAAGAGCTTGACTCTGAACGCGTTTTAGGGAGTAATGTGGCATGGGAAACACGTGAGACAAATAAGGAAAGAAGCGAAATAAAGTAGGGAACAAGAGGTCCGAGTCATAGAGGTTAAAGCAAGACATAATGGCTAAGAGGTAACATCACCTACTGCAGTCTCCCAAGACTGCAGGTTTGAACCGGGGATACGCACAGACACACGACAAAACCCGCGGAAATGAGACCTAAAGTGTAGACACAACCACAAAGCAAACACCAAAGCCCTTGGTGTCAGATGGCTGCGAGGCCCAGGGTAGCGAAGGGTAATATAGTTCGGAGGGGATGGGTGTAGGTGAGACGTATAGTTGGGGCTAAAGGTAGGTTGGCACCAAGTCGCTACTCGGCGGCAGTCTGAGGTTTGAAGGCGACACTGTGCGCTATGTAGCGCTATGTGCACGGTGCTGTGTAGGCGCTATACGATGCTCCTCCTGCTCGGCGCTATGTGGTCTTCGATGCTCTATAGAGGAGCGCTACTTGTAGTCGCTATCTCTAACTCAAACGTATATATACTCTGGTTAGCACTACCCTACAGCGCACGGGGCTGTCTAGGAGAAAGGAACGTATAAGGGATGGCTTACGAACAGCGACGCTACGCTGGTGTATTCTGTCGCTATCTCTGGGTGAAGTCGGAGGTATGCAAGAGTACCTAAACATGAGTCGCAAGATGGACTTAGAAGAAGCTCTGACGCAAGTTTGAAATCTGAAGAGTGTGGTGAAGATGACTTATTGTACAAACAGTAGAGTAATGGCTTAAATACAAGAGAGCGACTACTCTGTGTCCGATCCTATCTACCTACTACCGCGAGTTGTGCCTCTGCTCAGCCTCACATCCATATGACCTGTACTGCCTTGCTCCTAATCCACATGCGCTCTTCGACCAATACCCTGCACGACCAACTCTAGCACGCGCACCATTCCACGGATGGGAGCCAGTTGGGTGCGTCTTGACTTTGCATTAGAGCGCACCTCTTCGATGATCCGGGGGCGGGCTATGCTGCTGATGCTAGCACGATACTGCCGAAAGAGGGATAAAGGGCAGGGCCGCTCTGTGGTGTGGCGGTGTCGTGATAGCCGTGGTCGCGCCATGTGTCAATGTGCACTGCACGCATAAGGAAAGTCGTGCCAATAGAACTAGCGCTGATCCAAAGCGACGGCGGGCTGTATGCCATATGGAAAGGTGCCCTGAGACACCGCCTCAGTTCGGACTGCAGTAATGACTCTGGCCGATGCATGCTGAAATGCCGATGACTCAACTGAATGACGTTCAAATGTCCGAGCTACCGAGGAGCCGTCCTAAGCGCGCCGAGGAGCCGAGAGCCTTGTCGCTGGTGCATAGGGTCGCTAGTGTGCAGAGTACCAACAGTGCGCTATTGAGTCGCTAAGTCGCCGTTCCCACGAAGCGCGCGGAATTGCCCTAAATCGCGTTTTCTGGGGTCAGAAGCCAACGGGGCCTATCACCGGGCTGAAGGCAGATTTTGTTTTGCATAGTGAGAGAGTCTTGCTGTCCGGATAGGCACTAATGCCGACACTCCCCCCTGACATGGCACCTCTGCCAATCAGGCCAAACCCAAAAGACCAACCATGATCTCCACCTTCCCCTTAGCCAATGCTTTTGTCATACAATCAGCTGGCATCTCATCTGTCCTAAGATGTGCCAACCCAATCCTACCCCGCGCAACCTCGTCCCGCAGCCAATAGAACCTCAGATCTAAGTGCTTCATGCGCCCATGATGTTCAGGAATCTTTGTGACAGCTAGAGCAGATTGGTTATCGATGTAAAGCATGGACAGCCCAGAGAGAGGATAACCAAGCTCAGTCAAGAAGTTTCGCAGCCAGAGGATCTCCTGCCCCGCAGAGACAGCGGCAACATACTCAGCCTCAGTAGTCGAGAGAGTAATGATAGACTGGAGGTGACTAGACCAAGAGATAGCACCAGAGCCCATCTTGACAACATAACCACTGGTAGAGTGACCATTGTCTGGGTTCCCAGCATGATCAGTGTCAGTGAAGGTGGTGAACAGCGCAGACGATGATGAGGGAGAGTACATCAGCTTGTAGTCCATAGTTCCCTTGAGATAGCAAAACAGGTGCTTAACAGCCTTCCAGTGACGCTTGCCAGGGTTCTTGCTAAAACGCGCCAGAACTCCAACGCTGTAAGCAATGTCCGGACGCGTAGCAACAGCGAGATAAGCCAGAGCACCAACCACATTGATATACGGCACAGAGCGCATCTCGTCAAACTCAGCCTTGGTCTGAGGAACCATGGTCGCACTAAGCTTAGAGCCAGGGTCCATAGGCATTGAAACAGAGTCGCAGTCCGCCATACTGAAACGCGACAAGATGTCGAGGATGTACTGGTGCTGAGAGATAGTCAGAGTCCGAGAGGAGCGATCACACTTGATTTCGACACCTAGGAGCCAGGAGGTAGGCCCTAGGTCACGCAGCTTGAAGTGCTGCCTCAGATCGTCCTTGACCTTCTGAATCGCAGCAGAAGACTTGCTGGCAATAGTCATGTCATCGACAAAGACAGGGATGATAATACGCACATTGTCCTTCCCATAGACCCAGACGCTATGCTAGTGTTGCCACGGCTCGGCTCAAAAGCCGCTAGCCGTTGGAGCTGAGCCGCGTTTTGAGCCAGCCGAGCCACAATTTTGGCTCGCGGCTTTTGTGAGCAGCCGAGCCGTAAACAGCCGGCTTACTCCGGCTCATAGCTGCTTGAGCCATGGCTTCCACCACATTTGGGTAATATCAGAAAAGAGGACATTTGTCAGACAATTAAATATTATATACAAGTGCCATACAACTGTTCATGTACTACAGAAGATAAATGGTATAATGTCTTTGCAAAACAATAATCTTGTGCATGCTGTAGCCCAGTTAATTGCCACTAGCCACAGGCTCCGGCTGTTTGTTCCCACGGCACCGGACCCATGTGGCGGATAGAACTTCCAACTATGTCACCCACTTGTCAAAGCTTCGTTTCTGCTGTAATCAATTCTAAACACACTTTTGATTGTCTGAAATGATATTTTACTGCTTAATTGAGCATGAAACCATTTAGTTCTCTTTGTACAAACAATATGTGCTGTTTTGGGCATGAGCTGTGGCTAAAGCCGGAGCCGAGCTGAGCTGAAAGAAGCTGAGCCATGTGTTCTCGGCTTTCAAGCTGAGTCAAGCCACGAGGCCATTTTAGCCGGGCAAGCTGAGCTGTAGCCGATGATACGCACAGACACACGACGAAACCCGCGGAAAAGAGACCTAAAGTGTAGACACAACCACAAAGCAAACACCAAAGCCCTTGGTGTCAGATGGCTGCGAGGCCCGGGGTAGCGAAGGGTAATATAGTTCGGAGGGGATGGGTGAAGGTGAGACGTATAGGTGGGGCTAAAGGAAGGTTGGCGCCAAGTCGCTACTCGGCGGCAGTCTGTAGAGTGAAGGCGACACTATGCGCTATGTAGCGCTATATGCACGGCGCGGTATGGGCGCTGTACGATAGACCTCCTGCTCGGCGCTATGTGGTCTTCGACGCTCTATAGTGGAGCGCTGCTGGTAGTCGCTATCTCTAACTCGGACGTATATCGACTCTGATTAGCACTACGCTACAGCGCACGAGGCTGTCTTGGAGAAGGGAACGTATAAGGGGCGACTTACGAACAGCGACGCTACGCTGGCATATTCTGTCGCTATCTCTGGGTGAAGTCGGAGGTACGCAAGAGTACCTAAACGCGAGTCGCAAGACGGACTTAGAAAGAAAGCTCTGACGCAAGACTGAGATCTGAAGTGTGTGGTGAAGATAACTTGTTGTGCAGATAGTAAAGTAATGGCTTAAATACATAAGAAAGACTACTCCGTGTCCGATCCTATCTACCTACGACGGCGAGTTGTGCCTCTGCTCAGCCTCACATCCATACGACTTGTACTGCCTTGCTCCTAATCCACATGCATTCTGCGACCAATACCCTGCGCGACGAACTCTAGCACGCGCGCCGCTCCGCGGACGGGAGCCAGTCGGGTGCGTCTTGACTTTGCGTTAGGGTGCGCCTCTTTGATAATCCGGGGGCGGGCTATGCTGCCGATGCTAGCGCGGTGCTGCCGAAAGAGGGATAAAGGGCGGGGCCGCTCCGTGGTGCGGCGGTGTCGTGATAGCCGTGGTCGTGCCATGTGTCGATGCACACTGCACGCATAAGGAAAGTCGCGCCAATAGAACTCACGCTGATCCGAGGCGACGGCGGGCTGTACGCCATATGGAAAGGCGCCCTGAGACACCGCCTCAGTTCGGACTGCAGTAAGAACGCCGGCCGACGCCTGCCGAAATGCCAATGACTCGACTGCATGACGCCCGACGTCCGAGCTACCGAGGAGCCGTCCTAAGTCCGCCGAGGAGCCAAGAGCCTTGTCGCTGGTGCGTAGGGTCGCTAGTGCGCAGAGTACCGACAGTGCGCTATTCAGTCGCTAAGTCGCCGTTCCCACGAAGCGCGCGGAATCGCCCTAAGTTGCGTTTTCTGGGGTCAGAAGCCAATGGGGCCTATCACCGAGCTGATCCAAGCCGTGGTAACACTACGCTATGCTCACAAGTCAACTGCGAGAAGCCTAGCTTGTCAGTCAAGACCTCATTCAGCTTCGCCAACGCCTCCCAGCCTGTTTAAGGCCATAAAGCGATGTCTGTAATCGCCAAACCCACTCTGGTCCCTTCTGCTCAAATCCCTCAGGTTGACACATACACACGTCCTCCTCCAATGTCCCATTGAGATATGCAGTCGAAATATCAACACTCTCAAGCTCCAAATCCTCTAACGCAGCTAAGGCGAGAATGGTGTGCAGAGAGGCCCACTTGGGTGTAGGGGTGAAGGTCTCGTTGTAATCGAAGCCAGGGCACTGTGAGAAGCCCTTTGTGACTAAGCAACCCTTGTAGTGCTCAATAGAGCCATCCGCATTGCACTTTACCTTGAAGACCCAGCGACTCCCAATGGCCTTGCGACCCGGAGGACACTCAATGAGTTCAAATGTCCCATTCTCGACAAGAGACTGGATCTCATCCTGAGCAGCTTTCAACCACTGTTGGCGCTCCTCCTCTGGACGCTGCATCGCTTCGCGGAAAGTCCGAGGTTCACTGGTATGCTCCTCGCCCTTGAATGCAGTCTGGACAACATACTCGAAGGCATAGTCTAGAGTGTCCTCCCAAGACCAATACTCGACAGTCTGACCAGCAAAGACAAAGTCCATACCAGCCAACATAGCACTAGCCAGATCATCCTCATCCTTCACATACCCTGGTCCAATATTGAGCTCATCCTCTTCCACATCATCGTCTGGAGGATGGAACTCATTGGGAGGGGCTGGAGAGGGTGTAGGCAGTTCGAGTGGGTCAGGAGAGTCAGAAACGCGAGATGGCACAGCAGGAGACACTCTAGCACCAGGAGGAGTTAGATTTCGACGTCGAAGCACAGTCTCATTGAGAGAGCCCTGCTGGCGTGTTGAGCGAGTGGAGCGTCAAGTAGGTGGATTAGCTGGAGGTTCGATGTTTGGTGGGAGTCCAGGAGGCGGCATAGGCTCTGGAGAAGGAGATGGAGGTGGAGCGATAGCTGGCAGTGGATGGGGTGGAGCATCATCATCATCATCTCCCCCCTGATCTGGTACATCCAAAGGAAGCTCATCATCTCCCCCCTAATCAGGGACATTGACAGAGCTAATAGGATCACCAAAGGGGTTGATGTCGTGAGCGTTACCAGGAAAGCAGCGCTCATTGAAGACAGCGTTAGAACTGTTGAAGAACTTGCGCTCTGCAGGATCCCAGAAAGTCCAAGCACGAGTACCAGGGGCATAGCCAACAAAGATACACTTGCGAGTGTGAGGCTGAAGAGCCTTGCGCTGCTTCTTGCATATAAGGATGTAAGCAAGCGAACCAAAGACCCGGAAGTAGGAGAGATCAGGTTTCTTTCCCTTCTTCCACAAAGAATAGGGAATCGCACCAGAGAGTGCAGAGCGAGGGATGCGATTATGGACATGGACAAAACAGCGAACAGCATAAGTCCAGAAGGACGCAGGGAGCTTAGCCTTGAAGAGCATAGCAGTAACAGCGGCCTGGATAGTCTGGTTAGCACGCTCAGCAATCCCATTCTGATATGGCTCGTCCGTTGATACGCACAGACACACGACGAAACCCGCGGAAATGAGACCTAAAGGGTAGACACAACCACAAAGCAAACACCAAAGCCCTTGGTGTCAGATGGCTGCGAGGCCCGGGGTAATGAAGGGTAATATAGTTCGGAGGGGATGGGTGGAGGTGAGACATATAGATGGGGCTAAAGGAAGGTTGGCGCCAAGTCGCTACTTAGCGGCAGTCTGTGGAATGAAGGCGACGCTATCCGCTATGTAGCGCTATGTGCACGGCGCTGTATGGGTGCTGTACGATAGACCTCCTGCTCGGCGCTATGTGGTCTTTGATGCTCTATAGTGGAGCGCTACTGGTAGTCGCTATCTCTAACTCGGACGTATATTGACTTCTGATTAGCACTACGCTACAGCGCACGGGGCTGTCTTGGAGAAGGGAACGTATAAGGGGTGACTTACGAACAGCGACGCTACGCTGGTATACTTGGTCACTATCTCTGGGTGAAGTCGGAGGTATGCAAGAGTACCTAAACGCGAGTCGCAAGACGGACTAAAGAAAAGCTCTGATGCAAGTTTGAGATCTGAAGAGTGTGGTGAAGATAACTTGTTGTACAGACAGTAAAGTAATGGCTTAAATACATAAGAACGACTACTCCGTGTCCGATCCTATCTACCTACTACCGCGAATTGTGCCTCTGCTCAGCCTCACATCCATACGACCTGTACTGCCTTGCTCCTAATCCACATGCGCTCTGCAACCAATAACCTGCGCGACCAACTCTAGCACGCGCACCGCTCCGCGGATGGGAGCCAGTCGGGTGCGTCTTGACTTTGCGTTAGGGTGCGCCTCTTCGATGATCCGGGGGCGGGCTATGCTGCTGATGCTAGCGCGATGCTGCCGAAAGAGGGATAAAGGGCGGGGCCGCTCCGTGGTGCGGCGGTGTCGTGATAGCCATGGTCGCGCCATGTGTCGATGCGCACTGCACGCATAAGGAAAGTCGCACCAATAGAACTTGCGCTGATCCGAGGCGACGGCGGGCTGTACGCCATATGGAAAGGCACCCTGAGACACCGCCTCAGTTCGGACCGCAGTAAGAACGCCGGCCGACGCATGCCGAAATGCCGATGACTCGACTGAATGACGTTGATAGGCCCCGTTGGCTTCTGACCCCAGAAAACGCGACTTAGAACGATTCCGCGCGCTTCGTGGGAACGGCGACTTAGCGACTCAATAGCGCACTGTCGGTACTCTGCGCACTAGCGACCCTACGCACCAGCGACGAGGCTCTCGGCTCCTCGGCGGACTTAGGACGGCTCCTCGGTAGCTCGGACGTCGGGCGTCATTCAGTCGAGTCATCGGCATTTCGGCAGGCGTCGGCCGGCGTTCTTACTGCGGTCCGAACCGAGGTGGTGTCTCAGGGCGCCTTTCCATATGGCGTACAGCCCGCCGTCGCCTC